>CAJPEX010003653.1:0-27276 GCA_905338405.1 Notodromas monacha
TGTAAGGCTTGATTAATCTAATTCTTACTGGTAAAACCTTACAACTTCAAGAATTGGGAGTAAATCCCTTCTGCAGGAAGTGGTGTAGCAAGTGTACCAACTCCATGTGAGAAAAATTTGATTTCTCAATATATTTGTGAAATGATGTGTTATTGGGATGTTCCATAGGTCTTTTATATGTCAGGCATATTTTTTGAAATGTGGTTTGACAATAAGTGCATTTGACGAGTAAAGTATTCAATTGTGGGTTTGACAAGTGCCTCTTATTCTCAGACCTGTTTGACATCTGTTTCATTGAACTTGTGCATTTTATTACTTCAAGCAAGGAATTAACTTCAGAAGAGTTCAAAAATTTTGTTTCATGAGTTTAGAATGACGAAGATTGTCCAGCAATAACAGTATTTTATAGGCTCTGATGACAATTTTTTATTGAGCAGACAAGATCAATTCTTTGACACTGCCTGTACATTATTCAGATGCAACAATCTAATTTAATCAGGGAAAGGCTTGAGCAAAAGTACAATAATTGACCAGCAGTTCAGGAGGACAAGAGTGTTTGACACATTAAGGATGAATTCTGCTGCAAAAACTATTGTTCATGTCAAATCATGAAATATGCATTCATATGTAGTGTGTCATGCAGAATGGGCATTCAAGATTTTTAGAAATAATTTTTCAAGCTTTCCATGGTTGTGAGTCCTTATTTAGTAGGTTCTACCAGTTTGGTAAGAGGCCCTTTTTCCAAAAGAGTCCCTTCCTGTATACAAGAGATCATACCCTAAAGGGGGTTGCTTTCCACAAGAAGAGGACACTTTCTGCATCAGTAGGCTACTTCTTAACAAAAAGAGGCCAGCAGTTTTTAACAGTATACGGGCCAGTTTCATTGGAATGAGATTCTGAGTAGTAGACAGTTGCAACAATGGGATAATTTTTGACACATGCAATGCCATTTTCATAACCATAAATATCTACTATACACAGTGGTGCCTTGCCTATAGCAAATGCACCACCAGATGAACAACCTGCCTAACAAATGCTCTAAAATTAATAAATGACTTGCCTATAGCAAACACTGACCTGCATAGTAAATGCTTGCTGGCCTGCCCTTAAAATAATATATTTAGAAAAAATAATAATAATGCATTTGTTTCTTCCCATCAACAAAAATGGTTGTTTCTCAAGCATTTTTGTTGAGGGAAAGTGATAAGAAAGGGAAGAAGTTGTAATTGGTGATATTCTAGGTCTAAAATTTTTGGAGGCAAGGGTACATTTGCCTAAGTAATCACCCAATTCCTTTCAAAAGTTAGTGTCTATTTGTTTCTATGGCTTTCCTTTCGCATTGTTACATGTTTATGTCTCTCATCTTTTCTTGTCATAATAGAATAAAATAATGACTCCAGAATCCAATGTATGGAGGTTTGAGGGGAAAGTCTCAGACTCAATGAGGGTTTTAATGCATGTTGTTTCTAATGAAATTCAGATGTAGACTTGAAAATAATTTGACTTCAGGAGGTTCCATGGTTATCCCTAGTTCAATTTTAGTTTGCAAGAGGTCTAGTCAGTGCTTGTACCTCATGCAAAAGTGACAAATAGGCAAAATCATACCAAAGGATTGACTCTTGCATTGCTCATAGATGTTGCATATGCATGAAGTACGAGTATTACAGTTTATACATGTTATTCAGAGTGGAGAGCATCTAGCTAATTTCAAGAGGTGGATCTTTAGAAGAAACTTCAGGTATTTTAAAGTACTTTTTCCTTGAGTTTCTTAAAATTTAGGCAATTTTGATAAAATTTTAATCAACTTAGAGTGAGGTATACAGTTTGTGAGATGTGATCTATGCGTTTTAAGGATATATAAGAATAAATTTAATTTGTTCAGCGCATGTCAGATTATTTTTGGAAATTGAATATTCCCTTTTATAAATACAGCGAGTATTGATTTGCATTATTCACAAATCACAGCTTAAATAGAATTAAAAATTTGTTTGTCCTCAAGCACTGTCACTGATTTACTTGATATTCAAAATGGTTTCTTATCCTGTGTGCCGTAGTATTTGTTGCGCTGCATTATTTATGACTAGAAATCTTATTGGATATTCAAAGATAATAATTTAATTCATGAAGTTTGTGCTCTATTCGAATAATCACATTTTGTTTTATCTGTACATGTTAAAAATTCGTTCTTATATGTGCACTGTTACTTGTCCCTTCGGACTGGGAGTCTCCCTGGATTTTACACCACCAAATCATCGCAGCTGAAGTTGCTCAATGATGGCTATGGGAGTAGTAAGGTGTTTGGTGGGTAGAGTAATGTACGGCCGGTGTTATGCGGTAGATGCACGATAGTAGAATGAGTGTATTGGCTTTTCACAAGTAACTTTCCTTCAAAACAGTAGATACAAAGACACTTGGCAAGGCGGCGTAGTCGGAGATGCGGAGTGTTGAACAGTTCAGTCAAGAGTGACCCGCGTTGTCCTTTTTTGCGCGCTTATGTGCTTGTTGTCTTGACCCTCAGTCCTGTTAGGTTCTCTTGTGGTTTTGCAGCGGATGTTGGTCCCGGTTGGGGACCGTTAGGTTCCCTTGTGTGTGTTGTTGGATGTTTTTCCCCGGTTTGGCTTAGGGTCGCGTCCTTGTCCTTTATGCGATCTGTGGGGAAAGAAAAGGTTGGAGATAATGTACTTTTGGTGTCTTTGTTGTTTTTGAGATGGCTATCTCTGACTCCCCCCCCCCCCACCCCCAAAAAGGCGCTTGGTGGCAAGTGTCAATTGGAGGTGTTGATTGGCAGCCCGCATGCCACCCGGGTGGGGTCGTTGGCCCCAGTCAGGAGGCAGGGCCCCTTTGTGTGGTTGCGGACTGCGGTGCAATAAAGGTGCTTGCAGACGTGATCTGCGGGCATAGTGTTGGTGCGCAGGCGTGCGTAGTGATGTTCCTTGGTTTCTGCTGGGGGCTCCTGTGGTGCAAGATCTTGAAGGAACTTAAGGTGTTTGTCGTAGCCCGGTTGCGGGGGCCTTGGCCCATGTGGCCAGAGTTGTAGTTCCCAGGCTGGCAGTAGCGCGATGCGGGCATTGGTGCCCACAGCATATTGTCCTGGGGTGTGTTGCCGGAGGATCATGAAGGGCCCCAGGCATCACTCACAAAAGCATTGGGAGGCGGCGTGTAGCGCCGTGGATGCCATCCGTGGACAGACGGTCACCATATCCCCGGAATGGAACTGGGGGTGCTTCTTCTGGTTGGCCTGGCGGAGGGACCGTTTTTGCTGCTGACAGAGATAGTTGGTCACTGCGGCTGCATCTGTTGCAGCTGGCGGGGAGACGCCAAAGTGGTTGTTGGCGGCCAAGCGAGGCGTTGTGCCCAGGAAGATTTTGCTGGGTGTGACGCCCATCAAGGTATGTGGCATAAGGTTGTATGCAGCCACCGACATGGGTAAGTACTCGTGCCAATTTTTGCTGTCCCCCTTTGCAATTTTTGCTTGTATTTGCCCAATGGTGCGGATGGCCCCCTTGCATGTTCCGTTGCCTTCTGGGTGGTTGGTGTGCGCGATGTGTTGCTTGCAACCGGCTTGGGTGAGGAATTGGCAAAAGGCGCGGGATTTGAAAATTGTGGCTCAGTCGGAGTGTATTGTCCAAAATTTCCTGACATTGGTGAGGATGGTGTGAACATTGGCAATTGCTGTGGCCATGTCCGCTTGTTGGACAGGGATTGCCACAAGGAACTTTGAGAATTGGCCAATGGCAATGAACGCGTACTTGTGTAGACCCGAGGAGCAAGGTAGGGGGCCGTGAAAGTCGATGCAGAGCCGGTCCCAATGCTGCGTGACGGGGATGCCGCTCATGCGTTTGCCATTGTTTTTGTGCTGTTGTTGTAGGTGAAGCATTCTGGGCAGTCTACGAGTTGTCTCCAGATGGTGTGCCGCATGTGGGGCCAGGAAAAGCGTGCGCGTATGGTCTGTAAGACTTTCTTCCAATTTGCGTGGCCCAGATTGAGGTGGTATTCTTTGATCACCTTGCAATACTGTCCCGGGTGTATGGAGAGACGTAGGTTGGCCACGTTGATGGAGACCCAGCTAAGGGCGTCAGGCGCGTGTAGGGATGCGCCGGGGCAGTATTCAAGTTCACCTTGATATTGTCCCAGCTTCATTTGAATTCAAATTAGCCTGGATGATTTTAGCTTGCCCAACAGTGGTTAATGGTTGGTAATCATGCAAAAGGCGCAGTGTTCCAGGTAGTGCCGGAACTTCTTTGTGATGGCCCATACCCTAGCAAGGAGCTTGCGTTTGGTATTGGTGTAGCGGGTTTCTGTGTCCATGAGAACGCAACTTGCGTATTGGAGAACGGCCGGGCCTGTGTTGTGGTGGACCTGCACCAGGACTGCTCCAAGGCTGGTGGCGGAGGCGTTGGTGTGGACCTTGATGGGCTGATGTTTGTCATAGTGTTCCAGTTGGGAGGATTGGCGATGGCTGTCTTGAGGTTGTGGAATGCACTTTTTGCTGTCGTCGACCACTGCAGAGTCGTATTTGGTTTGGCCGGGATGGTGGAGCGTAGAACGTTTTCCGCCCTGGCAAAGTTGATGGGCACATGTGCGCGTAGATAGGTTGCAAGGCCCAGGAACCGCTGCATCTCCTTGGTCGTGTTTGGTTGGGGGTATTGTTTGACTGCTGCTAGGTTGCAGGGGGGCTGGCCTGGCCCCTGTCTGGTCAATGAGGAGTCCCAGAAATTTGATCTGCGTGGCGAGGAAGGTTGACTTGGCAATGTTGATTGCGGCTCCAGCGTTGTCAAGTGAGGTGAGTACGTCCTGGAGATTCTGGCACACTGTCTTGTAGGTTTTGCCAAAGACGATGATATTGTCAATGTAGGCTAGACACTTGGTGAGTAGGTGTGGACGGAGGATGTCATTGATAGCGCATTGGAAGAGTGCAGGCCCGTTGCGTAGCCCTAATGGTAGTACCGTGTACTGCATCTGCCCTTGGGGGGTAGAGGAGGCAGTTTTCGGTTGGTCTTGGGGCACAATGGGCAGATGGTGGAAAGCGCTGTGCAGGTCCACTGTGCAGAAGAATGCATTCTGTTGTCCCAGGGCATCCACCAGGTCCTGTATAATTGGCATTGGGTAATTGTCTGGTACCAGGAGTGTGTTCAGTTTCCTGTAGTCTTTGACAAGGCGCCAGCGCTGTCCTGCGGGCGCGTCGGGTAGGCCGCTCTTCTTGGGTGTCAGGAACGCCGGGGAGTTGTAGGGCAATGTAGCTGGCTCAATGATGCCCGCGGCAATGTACTCTGCGATGATCTCCTTGAAGGGCGCCAGTTTGTTGGGCGCCTGTCGGAACGGCAGCAACGCATTCCTGTTTGGTGTACGCGGGGTGTTTGGGGTCACAGAAGCGGGCCCTGCAGGTCTCCGTTGTGTGGCCCTGGGACCTGTGCCAGTTGCAGTATAGCTTGGTCCCGGAGGCCGGTTTAGGTTGTTGGTCAGTCCGTGCTTTGTTGCTCAAGGTGGCAGCCGCTCCTGTGTCTGATTGTTTGTCCAGCAGGTTTGGGATGCTGTCAGCCAAGTTGGTGAGGTCGTCCCAGTGGATATCAGGCTTTGTGTTCAGCTTGGCTTGGAGTTTTTTGGCAATCCGCCCATTGGCAACCTGTAGTAGCTGCTCGATGAGCATTGGATGCATAACGTGGAGATGATCCAGGGTGACGTCCTCAGGTGCCAGGCGCAGGAAGAGCTGGTAGTTGTCCTGAAGCCGTTTAGCAAAACACCGGTACGTCTCATTGTTGTTCAGTTGGAGCTTGCAGAATCGTTGCAAACGCTTGAACTGTGGTGTGGGGTGGAAGCGTGTGATAGCCTTCACCATCTCCTCAAAGGTGCATGCTCCAGTGGCGTACACTTGATGGGCCGTGTTGGAGACATTGCGGGTGGTGTTGTGGATGAGGCAGCGGACCTTGTTGTTGTCCTCAACATTGTCGATCAGCAGGAGTTCCCTGAGGCGGATGGCATAGTCCTCAAAGTCCTCGTCTGTGCACTGCTTTGGGAGGTCTGGCGCTCGGTGGTCATGTACGCACCGTGACAGCGGCGGGGGTATGCGCGGTCCTGGGAGCAGCGTGGCTGGTGCGTGGTCCTCTGTCTTGGAAATCTTAAACATAAGTAACGTCACCAGAGATATTTGCAGGTTTCCGAGCAAGGTGATGTAGCTGGGTTTCTCTATTGTGAACAGACATTCCGCAACGTAGGCTTCCTTGAAGCGTTGGAGTGTGTTGAGGGAGATGAAGTCCCATGGGTGCGGCATCAATGTGGAGGATATGGTGCTGGGCGGTCTGCCCAGCGCTGAGGGCGACGCGTTGGAAGAGGCATTCTCCGCGGGTGGTCCAGGTTGGTCCGGTGACAACGCCAAGGATGCCGCACACGCTGTCTGGATCTGGGCCAGTTTGGTGGCGGCCCGGGAGGCTTTGGTGTCACGTGGCATGATGTGTACGGGAGTCGGTTTGGTTTCGTTGGCTGACAAGCCCCCAGTAAGGTGTTCGGTTGGTAGAGTAATGTACGGCTGGTGTTATGTGGTAGATGCAGGATAGTAGAATGAGTGTATTGGCTTTTCACAAGTAACTTTCTTTCACAACAGTAGATATGAAGACACTTGGCAAGGCGTTGGTTTTTTTTTTAGATGGCTATCTCTGACTGAGTGATTGGCGCTATGGGGGTGGTGTGGAAGAGGTAGCGCTGAGTGGAGTCAGTCCAGGTGGAAGCTGAATTATAAAGTCATGTCAGGACTTGGAAGTGTGTTGTGGCCGGTGTAGCAGGCAGGGCGTAATCCCCAGGTACAGCGTACTCCAGAGTACACCCTACCTAGGCAGGGTGTACTCCAGGAGTACACTGTGCCTGACACAGAGATCCAGGCACAGTGTACTCCATCAGGCAGGGCATATTCCCCCCAGAATTCCCAGTTGCAGTGTTTCCAACAATTGGGGGTGTTTTCAATCAGTGTAGGTGTTAAGGTTTTCCCCCCAGTCATGGTGTTTCATACCAGTGGGGGTGCTTCTCACTAGTGTTTTCAAGTTTAGCTGTTTTCAGTTGAGGTTTTTGTCACCATCAGGGAGGTCAGTGGTGGTGTTTCCCGACCAATCGGGGTGTGTCTCACCAGTGGGGGTGTTATCAAGTTTAGTTGAGGTTTCTGCCACCAGGGAGACTCTTTGCCACCAGTGGGGGTGTTTCCCACCAGTGGTGGTGTTTCACACCAGTGGGGGTTTTTCAAGTTTAGTTGAGGTTTCTGCCACCAGGGAGGCTCTTTGCCACAAGTTGGGGTGTTTCCCACCAGTGGGGGTGTTTTCAAGTTTAGTTGAGGTTTCTGCCACTTCAAGTAATTTATTTTTACAAACGCCCATACATATGTATTGAATGTTGATTTTCAAAAACGCTGATGGGAGTCAGTATTAAACAAATGCATGGTGCGAGTAAATTGGAAAAAAATATTTTTTGTATTTATTTATTTTTATATTAATTTTTCTGATTTTATAGAAAGATGAATAGTCAATATTTCAATTTCAAACAGTCACAATGACTTAAGGTTTTTTGGTTCTTTTTCAAGATTTTTCAAGAGAATTTTAAAGTAATTTTTTTACAAATGCCCACACACATGTATTGTGTGTTGATTTTCATAAACGCTGACTGGAGTCAGACTTTCACAAACGCATGGAGAGATTAAATTGGAATAAAAATTTTGGTGCTCATATTTCTTTTCAAATTCATTTTTCTGATTTTTTAGAAAGATGAATAGTCACTTTTCTAATTTCAAACTCTCACAATGACTTTCCAGGTTGTTAGGTTAATTTTCAAGATTTTTTCAAGAAAATTCTGAAGTAATTTTTTTTTACAAACGCCCACACACATGTATTGTGTGTTGATTTTCAAAAACCCTGACTGGAGTCAGACTTTCACAAACCCATGGAGAGATTAAATTGGAAAAAAAAATTTTTTGTTCAAATTTCTTTTTATATTCATTTTTCTGAATTGTTAGAAAGATGAATAGTCAATAATTTTTTCATTTCAAACACTCACAATGACTTTTCAGGTTTTTAGGTTATTTTTCAAGATTTTTTCAAGAGAATTTTCAGGTAATTTTTTTTACAAAGGCCCACACACATGTATTGTGTGTTGATTTTCAAAAACGCTGACTGGAGTCAGACTTTCACAAACGCATGGAGAGATTAAATTGAAAAAAAAATTTTGGTGCTCATATTTCTTTTTATATTCATTTTTCTGATTTGTTAGAAAGATGAATAGTCAATTTTCTAATTTCAAACACTCCCAATGACTTTTCAGGTTTTAGGTTAATTTTCTAGATTTTTCAAGAGAATTTTCAGGTAATTTATTTTCACAAACGCCCACACACATGCATATAACATACTGATTTTCAAAAATGCTGACTGGAGTCAGACTTCATCCACAAATGCACACTAAGAGTAACTTGTAAAAATTTTTTGGTGTACATATTTCTTTTTATATTCATTTTTCTGATCGTATACAAAAATGAATATTCAATTTTTTAATTTTAAACACAGCTCCCAAAGACTTTTCAGGTTTTTAGGTAATTTTTAAAGTATTTTTCCAGAGAATTTTCAAGTAATTTTTTTACAAACACCCACACACATGTATTGTGTGTTGATTTTCAAAAACGCTGACTGGAGTCAGACTTCCACAAATGCATGGAGAGATTAAATTTGAAGAAATTAAATCTGCTGAGCACCTGATGCGCTCAGCAGAGTGTCAATCCTTGCAGCAGACCTATGCACCACTGTACACCCCGGCCAATTTTGCAAAGTTATAGAACAATACAACCTGGAGTTGGGCCACGCAAACTGGAAGAAGGTCCTACAAACAATCTGTGCACTGTTCACTTGGCGGCACATGCGTCACACAATCTGGAGGTAACTGGTGTATTGCCTGGAGTGTTTCACCTACAAAAACAGCTCCAAAGTCACCGGGGAAAAGATGTGCGGACTCCCTGTCGCCAAACCATACAACCATTTGTGTATCAACTTCTACGGGCTGCTTCCGTTCTCCACCAAGCGGTCCTCAAGTATGCGTTTGTGGCCGTCGACCAATTCTCAAAGTTCCTGACAGCCATCCCTATTCTACGAGCAGACACCAGCACAGCCCTTGGACCAATCCACACCATTTTTCAGGACGTGGGGAAATTCCGGACAATACATTCCAACCAGGACAAGGTTTTTAAATAACAGGCTTTCTGCCAATTTGTGGCACAGGACGGCTGTGACCAACACATTACCCGGGAAAACCACCCCAAGGGCAACAGGATGTGTGAATGCGCAATTCAAACCATAGGCCAAATCCAGGCCAAACGCGCAAAGGGCAACGCAAAAAACTGGCATCAGTACTTACCCACATCTGTGATGGCATACAACCTCACGCCACATACAACCACTGGCGCAACGCAAAGCAAAATTTTCTGGGGCAAACCACCAAGCCTACATGCAGACAAACACTTCAGTGTGGAAATGCTTGCTACTGACAATCTCCATATGGTCCTACTACATCTCCTACACCAGTAGGCGCACGTTCTCTGGCAGGCCAATCGCAGCCAACACCCAACCTTCCAACCAGGGGACATGGTAGCGGTTTGGCCACATATGGCTTCCACAGATCTCCATGCCGCAACCCGACGTTTCCAAAAACGGCAACTCAAACCTTTCATGATCATCCGGCTACACGCACCTGGATGATACGCAGTGGGCATCTACACACATATTGCACTCCTCCCGGCTTGGGAGCTCCAACCATGGACACACGGACCACGGGCACCCCAACCAGGATACAACAAGCACCCGATGTACCTGCAACCACCGGCGCCACGACCACAACCGGCCATCAAGTCAGAGCACCACTACGCGTGCAGCGGCAACGGCACAGTGACAACAGCAGCCGTATGCAAGCACCTTTATTGCATGGCCACCTGCAACCATGCACGGGGGCCATGTCAACTAACAGGGGCCAACAACCACATGGCAACCACCCTGGGGCCTATGGCCACAATCGGCAGCAGACACTTGGCAACAAGGGTCTCTTTGGGGGGGGGGGGAAGTGAGAGATATCAATCTCGCAATTAACTTTATTGCACTATCTCTCCCGCAGATCTACAAGGACGGGAACCTAGCGCCAACTGGGAAAAACATCCGCCGGAAAGGGCAATAAAACCTAACAGACCCCGCCGCCAAAAAAGACAACAAAACCTAATGGAACCAAGGTCATCAACACGGACACATAAGGACTACCCGGACTTTCAGCACATCCTGAAAAATGGTGTGGATTGCATCAAAATGGCCATGCTGGTGTCCGCTTGTAGAATGGGGATGGCTGTCAGGAACTTTGAGAATTGGTCAATGGCCACAAACATGTACTTTTGCTGCTTGGTGGAGCGCAGAAGCGGCCTGTAGAAGTTGATACACAAACAGTCATATGGTTTGGCAGCAGGGAGTCTGCGCATCTTTTCCCTGGTGACTTTGGAGCTGTCATTGTAGGTAAAACACTCCAGGCAATCCACCAGTTGCCTCCAGATTGCGTGACGCATGTGCAGCCAAGTGAACCATGAGTGGATTGTTTGTAGGACCTTCTTTCAGTTTGCGTGGCCCAACTCCATGTGGTATTGTTTGATAACTTTGCAAAATTGGCCAGGGTGTACAGTGGTGCATAGGTCTGCTGCAAGGATTGACACTCTGCTGAACGCGTCAGGTGCCTGGAGCAAGGCCCCTGGTTGGTATTCCATCTTGCCCTGATACTGGCCAAGTTTCATCTGTAGGCATATCAGGCGTGACAACTTGAGCTTTCCAAGCAAGGGCTGGTGGTCCGTGATCATGCAGAATGCGCAGTGCTCCAAGTAGTGTCTGAATTTTTTTGTCATGGCCCAGACAATGGCCAGGAGTTTGAGTTCCGTGTTGGTGTACAGGGTCTCTGCATCCGTGAGCACGCAGCAGGCGTACTTAGCTGGATGATGGCGGGCCTGGTGTTGGGGTGGATCTGGACCAAAACTGCGCCCAGGCTGGTGGCGGATGTGTCAGTGTGGACTTTGATTGGCTGTACTTTGTTGTACCGCTCCAGGCGCACTGCGTGTGCAATGGCCTGTTTGGGGTCCAGAAAAGCCTGTTCAGCTGGGGCATCCCAGCGCAGCATGGTGCTCAGCTTAGCCGGAATGGTGCTCTGCAGCACTTTCTTGGCCGTTTCAAAGTTGAGTGGGATGTGGGCTCATAAGTACATATCCAGCCCCAGAAAAGGATTGAGATTGAAAAATTGACAATCAATCTTTCTAACAAATCAGAAAAATGAATATAAAAAGAAATATGAGCACCAAAAATTTTTTTTCCAATTTAATCTCTCCATGGGTTTGTGAAAGTCTGACTCCAGTCAGCGTTTTTGAAAATCAACATACAATACATGTGTGTGGGCATTTGTAAAAAAAAATTACCTGAAAATTCTCTTGAAAAAATCTTGAAAAATAACCTAAAAACCTGAAAAGTCATTGTGAGTGTTTGAAATGAAAAAAATTATTGACTATTCATCTTTCTAACAAATCAGAAAAATGAATATAAAAAGATATATGAGCACAACATTTTTTTTCCAATTTACTCTCACCATGCGTTTGTGAAAGTTTGATTCCAGTCAGCGTTTTTGAAAATCAACAAACAATACATGTGTGTGGGCATTTGTAAAAAAAAATAACCTGAAAATTCTCTTGAAAAAATCTTGAAAACTAACTTGAAAACCTGAATAGCCTTGAAAATTTGAGCATTGGAAATTATAAAATTGACTGTCCATTTTTCTTTGAAATCAGATGAATAAATATAAAAAGAAATAGGTACACCAAAATATTTTTCCAAGTTACTCCTAGTGTGCATTTGTGGAAGTCTGACTCCAGTCAGCATTTTTGAAAATCAACATACAATACATGTGTGTGGGCGTTTGTAAAAAAAAATTACCTGAAAATTCTCTTGAAAAAATCTTGAAAAATACCCTAAAAACCTGAAAAGTCATTGGGAGTGTTTGAAATTAGAAAATTGACTATTCATCTTTCTAACAAATCATAAAAATAAATATGAAAAGAAATATGAGCACAAATTTTTTTTCCAATTTAATCTCTCCATGCGTTTGTGAAAGTCTGACTCCAGTCAGCGTTTTTGAAAATCAACACACAATACATGTGTGTGGGCGTTTGTAAAAATAAATTACTTGTGGCAGAAACCTCAACTAAACTTGAAAACACACCCCTGGTCATGACACTGGTGAGAAACATGACCACTGGTGGGAAACACCCCCACTTTGTGGCAAACAGCCTCCCTGGTGGCAGAAACCTCAACTAAACTTGAAAACCAATCAACTAAACTTGGTGGTGTTTCTCACTTGTGAGAAACACCACCACTGGTGGGAAACACCCCCACTGGTGGCAAAAAGCCTCCCTGGTGGCAGAAACCTCAACTATATTTGTTAACACCCCCACTGGTGGGGAAACACCTCCACTGACCTCCCTGGTGGCAAAAACCTTAACTGAAAATAGCAAAACTTAAAAAAACTAGTGAGAAACACCCCCACTGGTATGAAACACCATGACTGGGGGAAAACCTTAACTGAAACATCCCCACTGGTGGAAAACACTGAAACTGGGAATTTGGGGGGAGTACACCCTGCCTGATGGAGTACACTGTGCCTGGTCGTTGGTATAGGCAGGATGGACTCTGGAGTACGCCCTGCCTGACGGTAGGGTGTACTCCTGGAGTACGATTTTGGGGGAGTACAATAAGGATGAAGAATACAGTAGACCTCTTCTCCACGAACACTTGATATATTTCTTGGTCACAACAATAAAAGACTCAGGAACACATCAGAGACTAAGAGATGATGTCAGGTTAAAAGCTCAAGACAAAGTGAGGTTCTTCTCCTGCTCCGCTAACCTCCTGCCAGCGGCTCACCTGATTGACCAATAAGTGGAGTGGGGTTGGGTGTGATCTTTGGACGTTTGGCCTTTTGCCAGAATGGTCGCCTAGATGGCGCTCGTTTTGGTGAGGGGGCACCCTTACTCTCCCCCCCCCCCTGGAAAAAAGGAAGGTTGTCACCCGTTTCACGACATGACCCCAAATTATCCCCAGAGGGGGGTTTGCCCTTCGCCAAATTTGCAGTTGGTTGGTCACGCGCGGACTGAGGATACTCATGATCTAAAAGCACAGCACGTTCACTGACCGACGGACATTGACTCGACGGGCGCGCATAAACATGTTCTTGTGCAGGGTGGATGACACTTGAAGCAACCGATTGGAGATGGATAAGGCCCAGATGTTTTTTGTATCCAGGTATTGGCGCTTGGGGAAGTCCGTGAAATGGGACCATTTCCCAGGCATTGACCCGTCTTATCTCTGGTCCTGCTCCAACCCAGTATTCGCCTTGTCCTTTGTCCGATAGCACTATAAAAGGTCCAAAGCGTTTTGTTTGAAAGCAACGATGAGCGGCGTGTTGATCCGCAGAGGGCAGACGAGGAAAAATTGCTATTACATCGCCAGGCTTAAAAGAATCAGGTTTTTTTTTGTTCGCCTGATCAATAAATTTCTGTCGCTGAGTGACGATGTGTTGTGGCATTTTGTCAAGTCTTTGTTGCAGGTTCTGCCGTTGGACGGAAAAGGTGGTATCAGCTTCTATAGTACAGTCGCTACTCCAAACATGGCCTCAGTTGGGGTAATGCCCATTGTTGAGTGTGGAGTCAAGTTGTACGCTTTGACTGACTTGCTGAGGTGTTGCGCCCAGGTGGTCTCGTCCCCTAGTACTGCTTTATTTTGAATCTGGCCCAATGTACGGATGGCCCGCTTGCAACATCCATTCCCTTCTGGATGTGTGGCTTGGGCTATGTGCTGTTTAATATGGGCTCCACGTAGAAAATGTTTGAAAGCATTACCTCGGAAGACAGAATCCGCATCGGTGTGAATGAATTCGAATTCTCCAAGCTGGCGGCAAAGCTGGGCCAGGAAGGGGATGACAGTTTCGGTGTTCGCGGCCGGAATTGGTTTGACACACATGTATTTGGTGTAATGGTCCACGGCAACGATGACGTATTTGAATCCTTCGGGAGAAGTTGGTAGGGGTCCGTAGAAATTGACGACAAGGCGTTTGCAGGGTCGAGTCGACTCTATAGGGGAGAGCTTGGTTCCAACTGTCTGGGTCGGATCATTAAAGCGGAAACAGGTGGTGCAATGCAGAACCCTCTGCCAAATTTGTTGGCGCATGCCGGGCCACTGAAAACGATCGCGAAGTGTTAGATATACCTTTTTCCAACCGGCGTGGGCCAGTTCCAGATGATAGGTGTCAATTATCTGCTCTCGCTGGTCTTCAGGGGCGTAATCCGGGCATCGGCGATGTTTAGGGATATGCGGCTAAGAGCGTCTGGTCCTTGAAGAAAATGTCCAGGGCAATGAACAATTTCAAAGTTGTAACCTGCGAGTTTTGTGTAGAGGCTAACTGCACGTTCTGTTTGAAGATCCTCTAGTAGAGCTTTATGATCGGTATTAACTGTAAAGCGCCTGTGAAGAAGATGATGTTTAAACTTCTTAGTTACACTCCATACCACAGCAAGAAGTTCTTGCTCTGTGTTGGTGTACCACGTTTCTGTATCTGTCAGCACTCTGCTCGTGTATTCAATAATCCGGTGATGATCCTGTTCATCTGTTTCCACGAGAACCGCTCCCAGGCTGATGGCTGAGGCGTCGCAGTGTACAGAGAGAGGGAGACGAGGGTCGATCCGTTCGAGTTTGGAGGTTTCTGCCAAACAGTCTTTTAGATGCTCAAAGGCCGATAGTGCTTCTGCAGTCCAGTGCAAATGCGTCTTGTGTTTTTTAGGGATGATTGAGCAAAGAGCTTTCTCCGAGTTGGCGAAATTTGTCGGCAAATGCGCGAGGAGATATGTGGCCATCCCCAAAAAGCGCTGCATTTGTCGCGTGGTGGAGGGTTGCGGATACTCCTTAACTGCATCTACGTTGCGCTCTGCTGGTCGACTTCCTGTTTGGTCAATGATGTGGCCCAAGAAAAGCGTTTGACAAGCAAGAAAACTTGATTTTTTGATGTCAACTGCTGCACCGGCATCCTGTAGCGCTGTAAGAACATCTGATAAATTTTGACAGAGTATGTCAAACGTTTTTCCAAAAACTAGAACATTGTCCACATAAGCAAGACACTTTTTAAACAAATGTGGGCACAAAATTGTATTGATCGCGCGTTGGAACATTGGTGGACCATTTTTCAAACCAAAAGATAAAACTTTGTATTGCATTTGACTGCGCGGAGTCATGAACGCGGTTTTCGGCCTATCTTCCTGCGTGATGGGAAGATGATGGTACGAGTCGTGAAGATCTAATCCACAAAAGTACTTGTTGTTTCGTCCAAGCGCTTCTATGAGTTCCTGGACTACGAGCATCGGATATTGGTTGTTGGGAATGAGCTTTTTGAGCTCTTTATAGTTCTCAACGAGCCGGAATCTCTTGTCCACAGGAGCATTGGGTTTTGCGTCCTTCTTGTCGACAAGAAATGCTGGGGCATTGTATGGAGAGGCGGCAGGTTCTAAGATGCCTGCCTCCACATACCGGTCAATGATTTCGGCGAAGGGAGCATTGCGCTCCACCGAGTGACGATACTGCCTTGTGGCAGGTGGGGGGCCTTCCATCATGGTGGGTATCCGTACGACGTGGTTGATGAATAGGCCTCGTCTGCCTGACCACTGTTGAATGAGAGGCGCGTGGGCGCAGAGAAGTTTGGTGACCTGCCTGTGTTTGTCGGGAGTCCCGTCGACAAACACGATACCCTCCCCGACCGGGAGAGCAGGCTTGAATGGTGCATGCGTGATCTCACAAAAACCTGTAAACAACCTCTGCCCGTCGATCGTAATTGCGACCGGTAATTGCAATAGGGTCGTTTGTCCAAAAATAAAGTCGTACTCGCGTAATTTTGGTAAAACAAGAAACATCCCAGGGTAGGAAATGTCGTGAAACAGAAAAGACACCTGAACAGAACTGTGGACAGGCATTGGATCAGGACCCAGGGCAGTGCTAATCAGGGAGTGCAATGGAGCTTGGGGTAAATTCAGGGTATTAACTAGGGCACTGGAAATAAAAGAATGGGAGGCACCTGTATCGATGAGTGCATGAAGAGTCTGGTTGTTGATGGAGATGGTGAGAACCACTGGCGGAGGTGCGGCGGAGAGGATTGTCGAAGCACAGTTTGCCGCATTTGCTGTGCTGACTTCGAGTTTCCCTGCACCTGCGGACATTCGCAAAACATGTGACCTTGCTTATGACAATGGAAACAGGTAACAGAAGAATTCTCATTTGCGCGATTCGTTTGCGAAGCAGTCTGCAAATTCAAAATGGAGGCAGGTTTAGCAGAACCTGTTTCCTTTGTTGGGCTGGCGGAAGTGGATTGATTAGGTCAAAGTCGGCACTCATGAGAGCTGTGACGCATTTGACACTTTTGTACTCACACCATTGTCGCGGGGGCAGGTTATGCCGGTTGCGGAAACTGGTCTTGTTCCTGGTCGACTGGTATTTTTTACCTCGATGGTTGAGATGATACATCTTGGCAATGTCCACCATTTCGTCCCACGTCAGCGCATGATTTTTTTGCCATTTTTGTTGTAGCTCGTCTCGGAGGCCTCCTTCGGATCCACGTAGCAGCTGCTCCATCAGCATTTGTTGCAGTAGAGGTTCGCATGCTTCCAAGACGTCAGCGGAGAAGTGAAGAAATGTTTCAAACTGGTCCCAAAGTTGTTCAGCAAAGCTGATGTAGCTCTCGCCATCGTCGGGTTTCATGCGTCGGAACGAGTCAAGCCTGTCAAGAAAAGGAGTCGGATGACGGCTGGAGATAGCAGCAACCAACGGTTCAAAGTTGGTGATGCCGCGTTTGTAGAGTCGATGCGCCGTGTTCTGGATCTGGGGTAAGGTGTTGTCCATCAAGCACCTGACGCAATGCCCATCGTTGATGTTGTTGATTTCCAGACGATTGCGTAGCCGCATGGCGTAGTCCTCAAATTCTTCTTTGGCTGGTTGCTTTGGAAGATCGGGGATCTGTGGCTCTGAGAACCACCATGGCGGTAGCGCTGGCAAGCGGTGGGGCACCGGACCGGAGTAATCCATAGGAAGAAGCTGCATTGCTGGGAGCAAAGGCTCCAGTTGTCTTGGAAAATTGAAAAGAGCGGACAGCGGTACCTGAAGCCTGTCGAATTGGGCTGCGTAATTGGAAGCAGACACGACGTTTGGATGACCCAGGCGGTAGGTTTCGGCGATGAAGTGCAGCTAGCAAGTGGAAGGGTTTCCCAAACACTGGAGCCAGAAGACAATGCCGAGTCCCCAGAAGGAGTTTCGGTGCGCCTGTCGGCGGGAACCTCCGTTCGTCGTTCAGCAGGCGGGGACTTGTTCTGTTCAGACTGTCCAGCCATTTCTTGGGCGCGGGCGTATGGTGTTGCTTTAGAGTTTTCCGTATTACGCACCATAGAAGAAGAAGTGTCTCCTTGAAGTCAATCACTATGGGTTGGCTCGAGCCCCCAATAAGGATGAAGAATACAGTAGACCTCTTCTCCACAAACACTTATTTCTTGGATATATTTCTTGGTCACAGCAATAAAAGACTCAGGAACACGTCAGAGACTAAGAGATGATGTCAGGTTAAAAGCTCAAGACAAAGTGAGGTTCTTCTCCTGCTCCGCTAACCTCCTGCCAGCGGCTCACCTGATTGACCGATAAGTGGAGTGGGGTTGGGTGTGATCTTTGGACATTTGGCCTTTTGCCAGAATGGTCGCCTAGATGGCGCTCGTTTTGGTAAGGGGGCACCCTTACTGTGCAATAAGGAAATACTCCAGTGAAGGTAACACACACACGTCCTTCTATTTCACAAGTCACAGACTAGAGGTCAGAGATTACAACTTCACGTCTCAAGAGTACAGATCAGAATACCCCTTCCTTCCGCGCTCCAATTCCTTGTCCGATCACTTCCGCCTCGTCATCATCCTCCACGTGTCCCTGGTTCCACAGTGTCTCGCGAACACGTGTTCGTGGCGCCAGCCGGTCTGGTGTTCGCATACCCCCTGTGTTCGCGCGCATCCCTGGTTCGCGTCTCCCTCCCCTAGATGTCGCGTTCGGTTGTAAGGGTGCGGCCTTACTCTCCCCCCCGAAGAAGGTTTCTCGCCTACCCCGGTACACGCGTTTTTGATGTGTTTTTCGCGCTGAATTGCATTGACCGTAAGCGTGATCCAGTGTGGTGGCCCTTCCCTGCGGCGTTGGTGCCTCCTTTGGCGGTCGCACGTACCCGTGGTCCTTGGCTTGTATGACACTGTTCTGTCCTGATGGCAAGTGAATAAGTCCCATTTGTTTTTCAAATCCTGCTCCTGGTTGTCTTGGTAGTCCGTGAAATGGTACCATCTCCCAGGCGTTTGCTCTTCGCACATCTGGACCCGCTCCCACGTGGTATTCTCCGTTCCCGACATAGGATATAACCATAAATGGGCCCAGGCGTTGTGTCCTGAATCTGCATCCTGCTGCATGCGTCTGTACTGTTGGTAAACGAGGACAGATTGCAATCATGTCACCTGGAAAAAAGTGTTCGAGTTTATGTTTGTTAGCTTGTTGAATAAACTCCGTCCGGTGTTTCTCGGTGGTTTCATGTATGCGTTCCATGCGTTCCTGGAAGTTCTGTTGCTGTGCCCCGAATTTCTCGTCAGACTTGAGCCGAAGTGGGACCCCAAACATTGCCTCCGTTGGCGTCACCCCCAGTGTTTCTCGGTGGTTTCATGTATGCGTTCCATGCGTTCCTGGAAGTTCTGTTGCTGTGCCCCGAATTTCTCGTCAGACTTGAGCCGAAGTGGGACCCCGAACATTGCCTCCGTTGGCGTCACCCCCGTTGCGGAATGTATCGTAGAGTTGTAAGCCAGTACTGAATCGGCCAAGTGGTTTGCCCATTGTGTTTCCTGCCCTTTGACCGCTTTCGCCTGTATTTGCATTAGAGTCCTTATTGATCGTTCGCAACACCCGTTCCCTTCGGGGTGTGTAGCCTGCGCGATGTGTTGCTCTGCGCCAATGCCCCTAAGGAAGTGTTTAAAAACCTGCCCACGAAAGACCGAGTCGCAATCTGTGTGAACGATTTCAAAAGTTCCAAATTGCCTGAAAACCTCTGCAATGAATGGGATTATAGTTTGAGAGTCAGCCGCGAGAATTGGCTGGGCCACCATATACTTGCTGAAGTTGTCTACGGCGACAATAGCATACCTGTACTTCTCCTTGGTTTCCGGTAGTGGCCCGTAGAAATCGACCACTAACCTTTCATTTGGGCGATTTGATTCAATTGGTGTCATGGGTGCGCCGACAGTGCTTGTTGGTTGGTTGTATTTAAAACACAGTTCACACGTAACAATTTGCTGCCATATTTGCTGTCTCATTTTCGGCCATACGAACCTTTCCTTGAGTGTCAGGTACACTTTTTTCCATCCTGCGTGTCCCATCTCAGCATGGTACTCGTCGATAATGCGTGTTCTATCTTCTTCCGCAGGAGTAATTCGCGCCTCTGCTTGATTCACCGAGATTCGGCTTAGTGCGTCTGGGGCCTGAAGTAAGTGTCCCGGTCTGTAAATCAGTTCAAAATCAAAAAATCAAAGGTGACCAACTTTGCTTGGAAGCTGATGAGTCGTTCCGTTTGAAGTTTGCCCAACAGAGCCTTGTGGTCTGTGTAGACTTTGAACTTTTGATAGACGAGGTGGTGCTTAAACTTTTTCGTGATGCTCCAGACCACTGCCAGCAGCTCTCTCTCCGTATTTGAATATCGCGTTTCGGCGTCCTTTAAAGTGCAGCTCGCGTATTCAATCACACGTTCTTGTCCAGTGTCATCAGTTTGTACTAGTACTGCGCCTAGTGATATTGCCGACGCGTCGCAGTGTACGGCAATTGGAAGAGCCGGATCAATGCGCTCCAGGCGTGCCGTTTCTGCCAATACACTCTTCAAGCGTTCGAACGCTGCTTCTGCTTCCGACGTCCACATCAGTCTCGTTGCTGGTTTCAAAGGTATTGTACGGCCTAACGCTTTCTCCGCCTCTGCAAAATTTGTAGGAAGATGTGCTCTTAAATATGTAGCCATACCTAGAAATTGCTGCATTTGTCGTCGAGTTTCAGGTTTTGGGTATTTCCGCACAGCGTCCACGTTGCGTTCGGCGGGTCTGCTCCAGGTTTGATCTATTTCGTACCCCAGGAATAGGGTTTTCTGGGCTAAAAAGGTGGATTTTAAAAGATCAATACATGCGCCGGCCTCCTGTAGAACATGTAAAACGATTTCCAAGTTCTCGCACAAAGTTTCAAAAGAGTCTCCAAAAACAATCACGTCATCGACGTACGCCAGACACCTCTGGAAAAGGTGGGGTCTCAGAATTGTATTAATAGTCCTTTGAAAAAGTGCTGGACCATTTTTGAGCCCAAAGGGTAAAACTTTATACTGCACCTGTCCCCTCAGCGTCATGAATGCTGTTTTGGGACGATCCTCCTGCGCAATCGGGAGGTGATGATACCCCGCATGCAGGTCCAGAGTGCAGAAGAACTTGTTATTTCGTCTGAGTGCTTCGAGTAGTTCTTGAATAATTGGCATAGGGTAGTTATCCGTCATCACCAGTTTGTTCAGCTCCCAGTAATCCTCCACTAATCGAAATCGTTTCTCGATGGGTGCGTTTGGGTCGTCACATTTTTTGTCCACCAGAAATGCAGGTGCATTATAGGGTGATGCAGCCTGTTCCAAAATCCCCGCTTCGAGATAGGTGTCAATGAGTTCGGCGAACGGCGCATTCGACTCTGCTGAGTGTCGGAACTGCCTGGCCGCTGGTGGTGATGCCTCCTCAGTCGGAATCCGCACCACATAATCTGTGAAAAGACCGCGTCTACCTGACCATTGACGGATGACCTGGCTATGCCGGCGTAGGATTCCGGCGACCCAATCACGTTCCGCAGTTGTCCCGTCCACAAACGGTATGCCGGTGCCAATGGGCATGCTTGGCTTCGTTGGCGGACGCATAATTTCCTGAAATCCCGTAAAAACCCGTGCGCCGTCAAGTGTCACTGCAATCGGTAATTGCGCTAAAATGGTGCGCCCAAAAATAAAAGACTCCGTCATGTGCGGTAAAACCAAAAACATGCCATGGTATACGGTGGAATGAAAAGAAAAAGAAATCTGCACCATCTGAGATACCCGAATAGTAATTGCGCTAAAATGGTGCGCCCGAAAATAAAAGACTCCGTCATGTGCGGTAAAACCAAAAACATGCCATGGTATACGGTGGAATGAAAAGAAAAAGAAATCTGCACCATCTGAGATACCCGAATCGCGTCCGGCCCTAGCGCGGTTCCCACAGTTGTCGTCACGGACACGGTTTTTGCCCCTAATTGTTGAACCATGCTCCCCGAAATAAAAGAATGAGAGGCCCCCGTATTGAGGAGGGCATTAAACCGGCGAGTGCCGATCGACTAGCCTTCTTCTTAGCCACCACCGCGCCGTCCATTCCAACAGGGACGTGTCACTCGGCGCAAGTGACACGACTAAAGGGCAAAGGGACCCGGAGACCTGTTATAGCCCGTTACACGGGACCAAATTGGCAATGAAAACATACATTACTTCGCGGATCATTCGACTCGCGCGCTCCGGAAGAAGAACTATCATTGTGATAGGTGATGGCCAATTGTGCCGGCGGCGCCTCGATTGCCGGCGTCGTTGTCGTTGATGCTTGCTGTGGGCGTAGACGGCATTCGTGCGTGCCATGGCGCATGTGGCGGTGGTGGTACTCGCACCACTGCCTTGGCGGTAACTGCGTTCTTGGGCGTTGGCCTGTTCTTGCTGTTGTTCGCTCTCCGGACGTGGCGCGGTGGTTCACACGGTAGGTGTCGGCAACGTCGATCAACTCATCCCATGACATCTCCCTGTTGCGCGTCCATTTGCGTTCCAGCTCCGCCTTGAGTCCTGGTTCGGCAATGTTCCATAGTTGCTCCTTAAAGATGTGTTGCAGTAGTGGCTCTCCGTCGTCCAATTGCTCCGGTGTCAGTTGTACATACGTCTCGTATTCTTCACGTAAGCGTTCCCCGAAGTTGAAGTAACTTTCCCCTTTGTCAGGCTTCATAGATCTGAAACGCCTGAGGCAATCCAGATGTGGGGTGGGGTGACGTCGTGCGATGGCCGCAACCAACTCCTCGAACCCTTGGAACCCCCTTTTGTACATACGGTTGGCGGTTGATTGTATGATGGGCCACGTATTGTTAGCCTGAGGCGATCCAGATGTGGGGTGGGGTGACGTCGTGCGATGGCCGCAACCAACTCCTCGAACCCTTGGAACCCCCTTTTGTACATACGGTTGGCGGTTGATTGTATGATGGGCCACGTATTGTTCAGTAGGCAGCAGATGCGTTGTTCGTCCGTGACCTTATTGATGGCCAGCATATTCCTCAAACGGGCAGCATAGTCCTCGAAATCTTCTTCCCTCCTTTGCTTTGGCAGTTCTGGGGTTTGTAACTCCCTCAGCCACCGCGGGCGTCGTGTCACCGAGGCCGGCTGATGATGGCCAGCATATTCCTCAAACGGGCAGCATAGTCCTCGAAATCTTCTTCCCTCCTTTGCTTCGGCAGTTCTGGGGTTTGTAACTCCCTCAGCCACCGCGGGCGTCGTGTCACCAAGGCCGGCTGTCTCGCGTCATCAGAGTCAGAGCTCGGACTCCTATGTCTGCTACGGGTGTTTGCCTGCTTTGGTAGTTGTAGCAGGGCTGAAATCGGTACCTGGAAACGCTCCAGCTGTATGGCATATTCCGCCTTGGACCCGGTGTCGGGATGACCCAGGTGGTATGTTTCCGACAAGAGCTGTAGAGTGGCTAGTGGTAAAGATTCCCACACGCTCGCGGACAATGACGTAGAGTTGTCGTTGTCCTGACGCGTTGCCTTGGGCGTTAATTCCTCCGCTCCTCCTTTGTCCTCCGATGCACTCTCCTGTGGTGTGCGTGATTCGGTTTGCTCTTTTGGGTATACGGCCCCACTCCTGGTGTTCATTGTGAAAGAATTTGGTTGCAGGAAAATTCGTTGAAAGTATGTTTGGTGTGGAAAGGGTGGCTCGAGCCCCCAATAAGGAAATACTCCAGTGAAGGTAACACACACACGTCCTTCTATTTCACAAGTCACAGACTAGAGGTCAGAGATTACAACTTCACGTCTCAAGAGTACAGATCAGAATACCCCTTCCTTCCGCGCTCCGATTCCTCGTCCGATCACTTCCGCCTCGTCATCATCCTCCACGTGTCCCTGGTTCCACCGTGTCTCGCAAACACGTGTTCGTGGCGCCAGCCGGTCTGGTGTTCGCGTACCCCCTGTGTTCGCGCGCATCCCTGGTTCGCGTCTCCCTCCCCTAGATGTCGCGTTCGGTCGTAAGGGTGCGGCCTTACTAAACCCATAGCTCAAATTGTCCAAATGCCAAAAAGGTGTCCGCATGTGGGGGTCTCACTTGTATTGCATGATGTCTAAACATTATATGCCATCCTTCGATTTTACAGGTTCTTACACGAGCTCGAAAAGCACGACTTCCAGCAGAGGTGGGATGAGAGCGGCGTCCGTGGACGTCGCGGGACTCGGCGGGAACGACCCGCCGCAGCCTCCACCGAGACAGCAGGCGACACCTAGCCAGCAACCCGAGCCGCAATCCGCGACGCGGAACTTCTTCGGCCGCCAGACGTCGCAACAAGCCTCTTCCGGCGGCGGCGGCGGCGAAGAAGACGACACCATGAAGAACCTGCGGAAGACATTCGCTGGCATTTTTGGCGACATGTGAGCTGAAAAAAAAAAAAAAAATGGCGACGTGAGCTGCGAAAAAAATGGCAGGATGAGAATACGACG
Organism: Notodromas monacha; assembly: GCA_905338405.1. Taxonomy (NCBI): domain Eukaryota; kingdom Metazoa; phylum Arthropoda; class Ostracoda; order Podocopida; family Cyprididae; genus Notodromas; species Notodromas monacha. Next base: position 23,904 of record CAJPEX010003653.1, read on the forward strand.
TGCGTGCGTGTGTTTTTTCTCCCCACTCTCGGCTCTGGTGCATCGAATATGGAGTGGCTTAAAAAAAAAAAAAACACACAGACTTATGATACCAACAGTTCATTATATCATCATCATCCTGAACTGCCTGGATTCGTTTCACCTCATCACGTTCTTCTTCATTATTCGTCTTTCATTCCTTTTTTTCTGCGCAAATATTCTATATTATATACAGCAATTGACCCGAAAAGGGGAAATTTGGCTTGTTGCTGTTGAGTGAGGTCACTTATGAAGCTTTTCTTCCAAAATTCTAATCTTTTTTCTCTGAAATATTCAGTAGGAATTTTTTAGAGGTTTCAATAGTTCCTAAAAGAAATTTAATAAGTTCAAAAACTCTTGTTTTCATCTTCCCTGGGGTTGAGTATATAATTTTTCTGATTAAATTTCTACAGAATATTTAATCATGTAACAATTTTTTTTTAATGAAATTCACTATTTCTTCTCAGCATCTTTTGTTAATTTCCTGTGAATTTTACCTCCAAAATGAACTAATTTATAGAGACTAAATACAGTCTTTTGGAAATAATTATTTCATGTATAGTGGCAAACATTCCTTTTAATTTCTGAAATTATTTTCAATTTAAATTGAAGCTCATAATTTTAATTTTACACTTTTACTTGCTGTTATGATTTCAGAATTTTCCAGTGGCTAATTTAAAATTTTATCGATTTTTAAATTAAGTGCATCACATCCTATTATTATATATAATTTAATAATTTTCAAAAGTGAGCTGATTATTTCAGATGAAAGAATATCTTTAAAATTAATATAATAAATAATATCCACCCTCAGCTTTTCAAAGAAAATTCATAAGAAAATGTTTTACTTCATGTGATCTCACTCAAAACATTTTTAGCCAAAATTCAAATTATCTTCCTGAGTAACTAAACAAAAAATTGAAAAATTACAGCAAAAGAATCACCATCTAAAAAAAAAGAAAATATCTAAAAGAAATCCTTCCACCATTGCGTTTGTTTACGTTACCAAATATTTAAAAAAACGTAATCTTGATCCAAAAAACAGCTGTTTCTTCTTCACCTCAAGCAAAAGTAATATCAATTTTTTCTTTATTTTCAGGACCAAAAAAAAAAAGCTTTTTATTGACAAATTTCCATCATATGCAGTGATGTTTCAAAATATATCCGATATCCTTGTTCACATATATTCGACGTCGGCCTTAACGTGCACAATTTATATTTTNAAACCATGTCCAGGGAATTTCTGGACCTTCCTCATCTTTCATGTGGCAGAACTATTGTATGTGTCTTTGGGCGCAATAAAAGAAGAAGCGGTTTCCATACAGGAGTTATATGAGCAGAATTTTGCAGTATTATTTTCTTTTTGCAAAGTTGCACTGGGACAATGGTCACAACAACATAAGATGCTGTAAAACACTCTTTTGGGCTTGCACACCATGTAAAGTAATGTACTCTAAACAATTCCTAGAAGTACAAAATATATACTCAACCATTCCTTTCCTTGTTCTGATTGTAAAAGTAAAACGTTGTGAAGGTTAATTATTATTGGCAGTATATAAGCTGCTCCTTTTCATATCATTAGATTAGAATCAGTTGTGTTACTCAAATTATTCAGCAAGTTGATTTTGATGGAGTTGTTTTATTCAATTATTCTGTGAAATACACTTTACCTTTTTTTAAACTTAGGATTTCCTAAATAGATTCCCAGTCCTGTCCCAGAGTGATTAACGTGATTTATTATAATTTAATCATCACTCAACGTCAAATTATATTGAGGCACATTTGTCCCCAACAGACTCTGGATCAAAGGATTAGTGGAAGCAAAACACAGAATATCAGCCCAGGACAGCTGCATGAATTCTTACTAGAATTAATATAATACAGGTGATACTGTGGGGTTGCGTCCACGCGGCATGACCCAAGCGCAGCATCCTCACTGGGGCACGTTGCGCAGCAACAGCAGCGCAGGGACCCGGAAGCGGATAGGCACCCTGTTTGCTGCATTGCGGTAAACCGGTCAGTAGCTAACTGATATGGATCTCGGGCAACAAAGCCTGGACAAAGTCTCTGAGGACTTTGGTACTCTTGCTTGAGGATTGCCTGACAGTGGTTGTGTAGAAGCTGAGCTTATACGTCTTGTCTGATCTGTTGTGTGCTTGAAAGTACTTATTGTCCTTCTGTGGTCACCCTGTGCCTGTATTAAAGTTGTGCTGCGTTAAGGGACTCTCTTAAAGAGGATCCGGCCTATAAAGGCTGCTTGCTGTGTCCAATTCTTTTACCACTCTTCTTTGTCATTTAATCGGCCCGACAGATACCTTTAAATTTGATTGGTTCATATTGTAGAATAGATGAAAACTGTAGAATCAATGACAAAAATGCCTTCAGGTGATTCCAATAAACATTATCCTCTCATGCAGAATGAAGAGACTGATGCAAACTATTGGAATGCATGCTTGAATTCAATATTGTAGAATAGATGAAAACTGTAGAATCAATGACAAAAATGCCTTCAGGTGATTCCAATAAACATTATCCTCTCATGCAGAATGAAGAGACTCTACGTTTGATAACCTTACGTACGAACTTAAGTATACAAAAAGTTAGTGAGTCAAAAATTTAGTTACTCTTCTTTTACACTCTTACGGTCTCATTTTCGTTCTAAATATGAGTTAACTAATAGTATTACAGGTCTGATGCTGACATTTTACCATGTCTTTAATTTTGAAAAAAAAATTTATAACAAAGTATTCAGTATAGAACAAACTTTTTCTGAAGTCCCAACAAAGTTGTTTGCAACAAATAATAATTTTTTAACCCCTGAAAATTCAGGATGAGATTCCATGTACTGTATAAAAGTGCATAGCTAACATTTACCTTACATATATTTCACTCATATACCTAACATTTCACTTATTCAAGAAATTTCACTTATGCAAAGTGTTTTTTGAATAGTTTGTGTACAGATCAGATTTACCAGCAAATAAATAATGTTTATTAATAAGCTGCACAGACAACTTGAAATTTTTAATGTCAGCAGACAGAAAACAGGCAAATTCCTTTTTTTTTGTAGCATTCCAAAAAATTCCAAGTTAATCTTGTTTCAAGATGTCATAGGTTATCAATCTGACAGAAGAAAGTTTTCCTCCCACAAACTGAAATTACTTGAAAAAATAAAACAAATGATCCAATTCACCATCATGCAAAAGATGGACAAGGAACAGAAGCACTACTGCTGGTGGAATACAGGACCATATCATTATTTCAAGGAATATCTGAGCAACCATATACAGTATCCTGTCTTTCCAATATGGGGCAACATAAGGTCACAGACACTTTCTTAGATGAGATGGAAATA
>CAJPEX010003654.1:0-27272 GCA_905338405.1 Notodromas monacha
TGGATGAGGGAAAATTGATGTGGGGTAATTTGCCGGATGAAAGATTACCTACACGAAGCGCCCTCCCGCAGAGACGGTGTCTAGTGCATTAGTTCGATTACAGGGTGCAGACAAACTTCTTTTTTTTTGTGTGCCAAGTTTGAAAGTGTACAACGGGTACATTTTTCATCGTAAATGCATTATAGTGAATGAGGCGGAAATGATTTGGAATCCTCGAAGGACGACGCGTGAACGCGAAAAGAATGTGTTTTCCCGAATTAGGCTTGATTATTCCAAGTGGTCGACTCTATAATGGCGTGCGTGTTTTCTTGAATTTGTTAAAGAAAAGGTAATTTAGTTTTCAGGCGAGGATTTGAATCATGGGCAGTTCGTTGCTGTTTCTCTTGTGAAGAAAATGACTGATCAAACGGGAATCGCTCATTTTTCGTCATCTTATTTTTATTTATTTTTATCAACAGGGGCAACTGATTTTGACAAAGATTCTGTGAGTCGAAGCTTAGCAATGTGTTTTTTTTTGTCAGTATATTTTTCTGAAGGAAACTATTGAGGGCGTGTGTGTATTAGTTCATATTTCGTACAGTAGAAGTTGGAACACAAAAGGTTACTCGTGTTCTTTAACCCCAAACTGAAAGTTGAACGACCTTCGGAATATAAAAATACCAATTAAAAAATTTTAAGAGATAATTTTCTAATTCTAAAACATCATGTTATGCTTGTTCCGTCGATTTACTGTCGTCTGAATCTTTATTGATCGACCGGTTTTGAACTTTACTTAATATGAACAGATAGATACAAATGAGGAAAAAAGAACATCTCATATTTTTTTTCTGAGACGACTTGACGCATTAGACCTGAACAATTTGATTCATTCTTTTAAAGAGAGAACGTGATTCTCATTTCAAGAAACGAGTTACTGTACAGTACTTTTAATCCTACTCACCTGTCTGGTCAAGAATTACAATTGTGATGAATGATAATTTGACTTTTACGAATGACTTGGAGCAATTCACTTGGATTTGTGTCAGTGGTGATACCACCACGTGCAATCAGCCAATGAAGGTATGTATTTTTAAGATTATTCACTAAAAAAAAAAAACAAGTAGGGTAATGTAAAATTATGGAATGAAATTCGGACAAAACTGTACCACTTACAACGTAAAAAAAAAAATGCAAAAATTCTCTGGGAAGAAAATTCTTCCCTCTCCTCAATTTCGAATTCTCTGTGTTGGAGCAAGAATTCGACGAGAAGTTTCAGATAACGTTTACCGAAGGGCAACTAATTTTTCTTTATCCACGAGGAGCAAGTAGAGAGAGAGGAATACAGTATCTTCGCGGAAAATCATTGAACACTTAGTATATATAGAGTCGTGTATGCAGGAACGTTTGAGCTTATTAATGCAAGCATGCAACATTCCGGAGATCCAGATCAGAGATTTTTCCGCATTATTATTTTTTCCTCCTGCTGCTCAAACGCTTTTCTGACAGGATGAGATGAAAATCTTGTGCGCCGGCTGGACGATGTATATATGCTCCATGCCTCTTTTTCAGCAAGAGAAAAGATGGGAGGTCCCTTAGGTCGCCCATTTTCGTTTTATCTGGGTATTTCGTGCAGGACATGAGTTTAAGGGAGTGAATGGTACAATTTTTATATTTATTATTCCAAACATTTTGAAAGTCGAGTTCATTTATGCAGGATTTTCCGGGTGACAAATTGAGACTACTTTCTCCGGCGATGCTTCTTCGAGGGCGAATTTCGCACTTCATTTTCTCAACAACTGGCTTTGAAGGCGCAGCTTCGGAAAATACCCCCCCCCCTTTTTCTCGATCCGATGTTCGATTGAAAATTTGGTAGAAAATTGGATTGATACTTTTACGTAAGATGATTAAAATGGTACGTGCGGCTATTTAAAAATCGGCGGCATATGACAAACAGAGCCCGAAAATGTCTCGACGTGTGATGAATACTCGTCGAATTTAAAAATTTGTCAAGATCGTTATGGGAAACACGATACAATTTTGTGCGTCGTGAATTCATTTGCTTTTTTCTGGGTTATTCAAAAAATTGTATAATCTTAAGTCATCAATTGGTGAACTGAATCATTTGGGATTCATAAAAACATCTCTCCCCTCTCGAGGAAAAAATGTTTCGAATGGCGACTTATTTGGACCAAAAGTATTTCTCTGTCGGAATTCAATGTTTCTGCGATGAACACGAATCCAAGCGAACACGGAAGTATATGGGGAAGTAATCCCCGGACATTTAAATTCGCCCAAGAAAATGACCCCTTTTCTTATTTGGCGCATGAGAACGATTTTCGCGTTTTGCCAGAGAAAAAATATCAGCCATTGAAAAAGATATTCCTTTTAGACATTTTCTTTCTGAATACGTACATACAGTTGTAATTCCTCGTACCAAAAAAAATGAAGCTCTCCGTTCAAAGCTGGACCTTTAACTTTTGCTAGCAGTAAATCGGTCACACATCTCATCCCGTTGCCTTTTTTTTTTTTTTATCTGAAAGTAAGGACGTATACCCGAATATGAAACCTTGTGCACTGATGTTTGGTAAATGAAGATGAGAGAAATTAAGATTGCAGGATTTCGGGATCTTCAATTTCTCAAGCCCACTTTTGAGCGCCCCGCGTCGAGATGCAAATCTTCGTCTGTCCCCCCATTCATCACCTAATTCGGTGCATGCATAATTTACGCACACGTTTTCCCTCTTGTGCAGAAGGATTGCTAATGACTGACGATCCCGAGAGAAACACATCACAGATGCTCTCTTCTTCTTCTTCTGCTCTCACCACTACCTTTGAGCGCTTTGGGCGTGCAGTTGAGCCCAATGAGTGCCAAGCAGACTATCCGTCGGAAAACTACTCAAGTGATTAACCAAGGTGAAAGACCCAGGTTCGATGAAAGAATCCCGAGCATCTTGAATGCTCGTTCTGCTAATCAAAACGACCACTTTGACCGGCGTCATTCGCTCTTCTCCTCCGTCATATCACTAAATCCGGATCCACGGATTAACCTGATTAACCCCCTGTAAGTCAGCAGAAGCATTCTTCAGGTTTCGTGAACTGATTCCGGTTCGTGTGCACGGCTGTGTATAGGGGACCCCGACATACGGACGATCCGACTGAAGCAGGACACTTGAAATTGAAAAAAAAAGCAAGAAAAGAAATCTGCCCCGACATTTCGGGATGCAGATACTTTTCCAACATTTATAGAAAAGCTGAAAATTTTTTGTTTTTCTAAATTCTGACACCTCTTGAACAAACTGAGTTATTCAGATTCACAAGAATTAAAGATAATTTCATCATAAAAAAGAGACTAATTTTTAGCTTCTTTTTAGAGTTTTTTTCTTATTTTTGCAGAGAATGAATAGACTTGTTTTTCTTGTTGGCTTCTTGATCTCCTTTTTATACCAAACGATCTGATTCTTTGTGATTCTGTTCAGCACAGTTTTTTTTATCTTGAAGTTGAGCAACATTTTTTTAGTAATTTATTCCCAAATTTTGATGACCAGGAGAATCAAATAAATATGTTTCAATTGAAGTCTAGGAAAAAACGTGACTTAACATGTGGACGCTCCGACATAAGCACAAATTAAATGTCCGCATCTCGGGGATCCACTGTATACGGCTGTTTTATTTTCTTTACCGTTTATACAACTTTTGCAGGTATTTTTTCTTTTTGCAAATGCGGAAGTCGAACAGGGGTGTATTTGTTATCCGGGTTAACGACTGAGTGTCTCATCCCTGATAATCAAATACCATATGGGAAATAATAAAAAAATATATATACTGTATAACAGCAAAAATACATATGTTAAAACATGTATCTTCTGTAACCCATGTCCTTATATATATTTTTTTTTTCAGGAAATTTTTGTAAAAAAATTACCTTTGCATTCCTGAAAATATAACTGAGCGACATTTTTATATCAGATGAAGCCCATGCAAGTTTAACAATATTTGAAATTTTTGTCATGCGTAGTCGATTTCTTCTCGTGAGACCATGTCTGTTTTTTTCTGTTTATTTTAATTGAATATCACGGAAAAAAGAATATATAAAAACAAATTATTCATTCAAAAATGCACTCAACGTTAATTTCACGCGTTATTTATTCATTACCGACATTTTTGATGCAAATCTCAGTGACCAACAAGTTCCCAGATGTTTCTGTCGCTGCGCGAGGGACAAATTGAAGAAAAAATCGAGCACTAATTTTTTTTATATCATGGAAATGAATTTCTTTTCTTTGCACAATAATAGGATGATGCTTGTCAACTTGAAGGCGATTTTATATTAATTTCCGAGGAAAAGGATTTGTCGATCGCAAAAGAAGTGGCCTAGAATGAAATCAATAAGTAACTTATTTACTTCCTCTATATTTGAAGCAAGTTGTCGGCCAGTTGCATCAAAACCCGGAGGATCAAGGTTCTACTATGTTTTTATTTTAAATTTCTGTCAAACTGGAATCCTCAAGATAGATTAATTTTTAAATGTGACTGCCTGAGAACCGCGGGGTGTCGCAAACGGGATGCTGGGGAAAAAGTTGGTGGCTTTAAAGTAAAATAAAAATTAGAAATTAACGCTCGAGAAGTTGTTGGGTGTGTAGCAAGATTTTGGGAAAGGAAGAAAGACGAGGAGAGGGACAAAAAAATTACACGCAATAAGCAGAAAAAAGGTCCGAGATTCGGATCGAAATGAGCCGCAATGGGCTTCCCTATCTGCGAAGCCCCGTACATTTGTCTCGGAAACCTCTGTCCTCATTGTTTTTTTCCACCGGCTGTGTTTTATTACCCAGGCCTGTTCCATACATTTTCTTTCTCTCTCACACACACGGAAATCACACTCGTTTTCCTTTACGTGAATTGTTTGTACCGCCTGTCGACGGTGTTGAAGGTTTTCCAAATTTGTCAGTTTAATTGAAACGAAAAAGTAGACCCTCGTGCGCGAGATGCAAGCATCACCTTGGAAGTGTTTCCCAAGAAGAAAGATACCCATATCATATGGAAAGCGGATGTATTATCATTGTCTTCTGCATATTCATTTTTTTCTTCTTCTAAAATATCACAGAGATACACAGCCAAAAAATCCAACCATTGATCAAATGTCAGCAATCAGTATCAACTTGCTTCGGGATGTCGTTGCATTCAATTCACTGATGGAAATTCTTGTCAAAAATAACCAAAATAAAAAAGGACACGAAACATTGATCAACAATACCCTGCTGGAAAATCGTTGAGGTTTTGTTGTTCAACTTGGATGAACATTTCTGACTCTTTCCTATTGCACAACAATTTTATGGTGGATTGGGCGCGAAGAAGAAATTTTTTCTTCGGTTGATGCATTTTTGTTTGCATGGAAGATCAAAACTTGCCTCGTGCACCGAAGTATTAAAATTCGCGAAGAATTGTAAGTTATTTTTTTAAATGTAAAACACGAACGTAAATGTTGATACGGTGCATAAAATGTCTTGATGAAATCAGGATGATGATTTCTAATAACTTTTCCCATATGCTCCGATTAAAATTACAACAGTAGTACCAGAATAAAGTTCCGTGACAATAACGTCGAGACTTGGAATTCATTGAATACATGAACAGGTCGGACATAATTTTGATTAATTTTTTGCCTTGCGCATTTCGAAAAGTTTCAAAAACTGGAAATTTCAGTGATGCTTGGAATATGACCAGGCCCAGTTTTCTGCACTTCGGCTTACGATAACTTTGCTCCTGAAAGAATGCAATCAATTTTGGAAAATAAAGTTAAAGAACCGTCTACAGGACGGTGTGGATTAAAATTTTGTGGGGATTCAGCCCATTACCTCGAGCTCGCTTCAAGTTTGTTCAATGCATTCGTTAACTGAAAGAAGTAATCAATTCTTTACGATAATTTTCTCCGCTGACTTTGTTCGCACATAAGACTTATGCAACTTGTAAAGTTTTTCAAGTGAGAGTATATAAACCATGTTTAGACGTAAAATTTATTGCTGACTGAGAACAGGAGGTAGCAATAAACGTCAGTATCCTCGTTCCTTTTCACCAAGATGTACCAGGCCTCGAATGCTGTGTATGTCAGTTGAAAAAGTCTTCTGGACTGACGGAATTTGAGAAAAGAAAGTCCGGTCTTTGGAAGAGTTAATAATAAAGGAGTTGGCAAGCTAGAACTGTGTAAAAATATTGCGTTGAAATGATCTATGACAAGAACTCTCGACAATGTCCTGGATTACTTTCGCGAACCGCCTTAAAAATTATAAACCAAGGTTTAACTTAAGATTCAGACTGAAATCCAGCCTGAGCTGACGAAATTTAAAAGTCCAAAAAGGCTCTGAAAAATTTCAACCGCATGTTTCTGAGGCCCTCGTATGTTAATCCGCAGAAGGAATGCAGAAGATTTTGGGAAATATTTGGTAAACATGGATCTGTGGTTGGATAGTATGGATACTAAAAATACTGTATGAATATTTCTAGATTTTGACTGTGTGTTAGTTTGTGGTTTTTTTACATCTCTGAGCTCTTGGGTGCACAGTTTGCAAAATTTTACGGTCACCCAGAAGTTATTGTATTTCTTCAGGCGGACTGGAATCTATTAGTCGTTAGATACAGCATAGAAATATATGGGTTGTAGACATTTTAGATTATTATCTTTCCATTTGAAATGAATCAAGCTCATTAACCAGGACACCAGAGAAGAGGTACCCAGAAAATTATTAATGGACCTTTGTGTTGAAAATTTCGCAAATACGAGTAAATCCCTTCTTCGTCATCCAAGGATTTTTGGGCTTATATGTATTTTTTTCAGTCTTGAATCTTCCTACTGCATTTACGCCAGTACCGTGCTCCATATGTGAGAAATACATCTGCATTTTGGCTTCCAATTTAAAGAGACAACCCATTGTAGTGTATGATGCACACCCAAGTTTTCAAAGGGAAAATTGCAATACAGCGTCTCTCTCTACAAAAATCTTGTCAACAACAATTTTCTCTGCATAATGATTGCTTTGGTCATGTATAGCTCTCTTCCCATGTTTAAAGGGTTTTCTGCAACACAATTCTCCCGACAGCAATTTTTTTCTGGACCCTTGAGCGAGTTGTCTTGTACAGAGAGCTGTCCATATGCGAACAGGAAACTTTTATAGGTACAATTTTGTAATTTAAGCTCAATTTAAATTTTCATCAATTTTTTCTATTTGCTATTCCTTGGTTTCATTGGGGCTGCTGTGTTCAAAAATTTTAACAGCTCTGAAAATTTTGGCATAGCACACTAAAGAATATTTTGATGAAATCCTTGACCCGTGCTATGATGTATGCACTTTTTAAGGGGAACAATGTACTCAAGTACTGTATATAATGTACAGTATATCAGATTCCATGAGTTATAGAAATTCTGAAAGATATACTGTATTCCCTCAAGTACCATGCACCCTTAAGTAATGCACACACTGGGGGGTTTTAGATTGAAATTTTTATAAAATCCTATTCCCAGGTAAGACATGCACCCAATTTTTATTGACTCTAGAACTAAACATTGTTTCAAAAATAAGAACAAAGAAATTCAACTTTGGATACAAATTAAACAAAAAATTTGACCAAATTTAAATTGCTTTTATATAAATAAGTGTTTCTGTTAAACTTGGCCCAAAATTTTCCAATAGAATAAAGTATAATGCACACGTAAATTTCTGGAAAATTTTTAAAAATGTATACCTGCATATGAGTTGCATTCCCTCTATTATCCTCAAAAATTTGAGAAAGAAAGTGCGCGTGTTAATTAAGTGAATACTGTACAGTTGAACTTCAGTAGCTCAAACATCCCAAAGTCAATTTTTTTTTTCAAGTCCCTCCCTGGATTCCCTTATAGAAACAATGCATTAAAAAACCTCTCCAACTCCAAGGCTTCTCCTCTCAAACCTCTGTAACTTGAATTTTCTGAGATTCTTGGCACAGGAAAAAGAAAAGCAATGAAAAGTAACTTGATTTGTTTTGAAGGTACTGTAAGTCAAAGACTAATTGTGAAATGAACCCTTTGCTTCCAAGTTCAGCATGTTGTCAACTCCTTTGAAAATCAATTCAAGGCCCAGAATATCACCATTTAGAATTTCCTGCTATTCTTCCAAGTTTTCCTACATGGTGTCAACTCATTTAAGAAGTAATTTAAGGCCCAGAATATCACCATTTACAATTTCCTGCAATTCTTCATTTTCCCACAACAGAAATGCTTGTTTCCCAAACTCCAAATCTCCCTAACTCTTTTTTTTTTTTTTTTTTTTTTCCCTTGAAATTTGATCTCTCTGGGTTTTTTTTTTTTTGTGTTGCCCTTTTACTGCATTTGATTTCTTTTCTCTTTCTTTCTCTCTCTCTCTCTCTCTCTCTCTCTCACACACACACACACACTTTATTTTCTGAAAGAAATGGATGCAAAGATGGGTGGATGGATGGATGAATGAGGAGATTGATAAGCGAGGAGTGAACACCCTACACTCCGAGAAGAATTGCAGGTGGCATCAAGGTTGAAGTGCTACAGCATTCGATGCTTCGCGGAGAACTGAGATTTTGTTTCTTCTTCTAAAAAATTATTCATTTTTCTTTCTTTTTTTTTGGAACACACGATGGACTGCATGGAAATATCAGCTCGCATTTTATTTGTGCTCATAGAGTCAAACCTCCTTAAGTACAGTTTCAAGGGATGAGCAAAAAAAAAAAGATTGAGTTACAAAATAACCATACTTGTTGGAGGAAAACATGGAAGAATTGCAGGAAATTGTAAATGGTGATACATTCTGGGTCTTAAATTGCTTCTTGAATGCCTTGATATAGGATGCAGAATTTGATCAAGGATCACAAACTAATAAAAATAAAAATGCAGGCAATCAGCCTTTAAGGACGAGAACACATATTCAAGGGGTTTCCTTGAATATATGTTCCTAGTTTTTCAATAATTTATTTCATGATCGAGTTGAATGCAAAGAATAAGAATACAATGCACAAGATGGATTTGAATAATAGCCCGGGAGTAACAGATTTGTGCACACAAATCACAAGGAGTAAAAGGATAATTGTTGTTGAGAGTTTTAGGACAGACTGAGATGCTTAAAATTGAATTATTTGTACTTTTGATTAAGGAGGAAACCTTCATTGGTTTCCTCTCTTGTTTTCTCCTTGCTGACATAGAACTTGGAGGGAAGGGTTCATTTGTACGATTAGTCCTTTACTTCTTTTTCACGACACTTCAAGTTACTTTTTTTAGTGCTTTTCTATTCCCTGTGTCAAGAAAAAATAGCCAAAAGGCCTCAGAAAATTTTAATTACAGAGGTTTTAGACTAGAGGAACAGTCTTTGAATGGAGAAGGGCTTTTAATGCATTGTTTCTGAGGGAATTCAGATGGGGAATTGAAAAAAAAAAATTGACTTATAGAGAAGTTTGAGTTATAAAGGTTAGGGTTTAATGCTTTTATATCTGTGCCTGGAAATGTACGAGAGAGAAAAAGCGGGGACGATTGAAGCAAGGGACTAACTATGTTTTTTCTAAATTCAGTAACAGGTTGTGTTCAAGTTTGCACCCACTGAAGCAATGCCAGAACACTGAACAATATAATGGATAATGAGCAAATATTGTATGAGTTATTTAAACTTCTGACTACAGTATTTACACTACGTAATTCAATGTTTAAATGATTAAAGCAAACAATTTGAAAGAAGTTGAATGTCCGTACCTTTGTAGGTACCTTACCGTACCTTTGTTGTACCGTACCTTTGTAGGTTATTTTGTCAAGTTCAACATGACTGAAAAACTTCACTACAATAAAAAGCTAAATTTTAAACTATTGAATTATAAACATTTTTGACTCGATTCGTTACCTGCCATTATCATCTTGTGTCGATGAGTAATTCTCTGCCAATTCCTTTTGGCTTAGACAATAAACGAAGAAAATTGATAAAATTTCCGCTGATGAAATCACGAAGTGTGAATGAAATATGATTCTGTAAAGTCTTCTTTTACATGCATCCAACGATTAAGATTGGAACTGAACTCGTGGTGCCAGAACAACCTTCAGAAATTCATCTGCCATTTCTCCCCCCTGGCTTTCCCGATGTGGAAATTCGCCTTCACGACTTATCGCCATTTTATCGACGTTCGAATTTCGGCCCAGACGAGCTCTGCACATTGATTATTCATGCATCATCCGCCGAGAAGTTCCATCCAAGGCTGCTGAAAGCACCTCTCGGATTCATCCCCAACAAGAAAGCACGTTTCATTTCGGGACCAAATCAAATGCTGAATTTCCATGAACCGCAAGTTTATTGATTATGAGATTATTTTTTTTCCACTGCAGGTTCTGAGTAGCTTTCGTGGTGTTGTTTTTGTTTAATGTCCGTGGTATGCGGCAAGAAGAGTGAGAAACCTGCCCTATACTAGGACGAGATATTCGTATAACCTTCACACTTGCGTGAAGCTGCTCAGCAGGCGGCGACCCGATAGGAAGCCGAAAGTATTAAGGCTATGCTTCCTTGCTGCGATTTTGATGTCGGCAGGGGCTCAACGATAAGGGTTACCAACGGAATTCGTTATTTTTTTTTTGTGGAAGCAGGTTACGCTGAGTAAATGAAAATATAAAAGTTTGAGAGAGTTAAAAGTTGCATTGACGGCGAAACTTCTCCCGCGTGTCCTAAATATTTACACAATATTTTTCAAATGCTGGTGGACTCTCTCTCTCTCTCTCTCTCTCTCTCTCTCTCTCTCTCTCTCCCCCTCTCTGTCTCTCTACAACGACACTCAAGGGACCAGGAAAAAGTTCGTTGTGGAGAGAATTTCGTTGTAGAAACCCCATACAACATGGGCAAGGAACCCCGTGGTATCACAAAAAATAGTTCTGTAGAGAAAATCGTTGAAGATAAGATCATTGTTGAGAGAGTGAGAGAGTCCCCCTGTACTTTTCTGGTCTCAGTTTTCCTTCTATACATTTGTATATTGAATAGTTCTACTGCAACGAAATCATCTGCTTTACGCAATGCTTGTCCCTTGGAATTTCTGGGATGAGGGTTACCAATTTGAAAAATATTTTCAAAGCATTTTCAAAATTATACTAAATAATTTAAAATGAAAGTAAGTCGCCACGTGACGATATGCAAGCGCGACAAAAACTTTGCATAACGAAAATTTTTCGGGGAAAAAAGTGACTCACATAACATAATTTGTTGGCCAAAAATGCTCGAATTTGATCAGATTCTTCTTGAAAATTTCGAATTTTTGATTAATTTGAGGATAATGAGAAAAGAAGGGTTATCGTTTTGCATCTTCCTGGATTTCAAATTGAAGTTTAAGCAATTTTCTGTTGCAGCGATACATTCCGCCAACGGAAGTAACGAAAACCATTTTGAATTTTGAACATGACTGAACAATTGTCCTAATTTTATGTATATAATAGGAGCAAATTTTGTTCCGCTTAGTCTCACTTATCCCACTACAGTTTTTCGAAGCTTGAACAGTTTCTTTGCAACAAAATTATCTGTTTTATGTATCGTACTTTTCGTCGCATGGGTTTGTTGGATTTTGGCTCGTTCACCACCTGTATTTACTGGATGGAAAACATCGCTTTCAAGTAATCAATTGAAAAAAAACGGCATGGATTTCACTTTAGCAGAATTCAATTTTGTTTCGAATGTATTATATATTCAATAGGAAGGTTTTAGTTTCATCCGTACGACCAGCACTCATTTTAAAGAAGATTAAATGGAACTTTGGGATGAGACCTCTTGTTGGGGTTAAGGAGTTTTATGCAAATTTTTTTGTTATTGCGTGTGTCTTTATTTGAATCGCAATTAGTCAATGCGACATTTCAAGCAGTCTTATAGTTAGTTCTTAAAAATCATTCAAATAATATTTTGACACGATTAGCATTAAATAAATGAGAACGAAGAAGACTCACGTGGAGCCAGATTTCAGCAGTCTCTTTATTGATGAAAATAATAACAAAGTCGTGGGGATTTCTGAGCCCTGATCGATTTAATGAAACGAGGAATCAGTCAATAAAATCAACCAATTTTTCATGACGTTTATCGGAATCTAAGGCACGCTGAATCATCAAAATAATTTTTTTTTCTTTTGAAAAAATCGTTGTTGGTTCCATGTTTTTCCGCTTTGTACTTTCCGCTTTGTCGGAGGTTCAAAACTTTAGTGTCCTCCCACGACAAGCGCGGGTTTTTAGTTCACCGCTTACTAATAAGCAATGTTAAAAAAATTTCCCTACATTTTTTTTCTTTTAAAACGATGCGAAATTTTTTTTATTTCTCAACGTGTATACTGCATATTATGCCCTTGTGTGAAGACCAGACAAAGTTCGCACCTTCGACGCGAGCAAGTTGTCAGTTTTGCCACTTCCTCGGAATTCTTCAAACGCCTTCTAGAATGCAAAGAATAAGAATACAATGCACAAGATGGATTTGAATAATAGCCCGGGAGTAACAGATTTGTGCACACAAATCACAAGGAGTAAAAGGATAATTGTTGTTGAGAGTTTTAGGACAGACTGAAATGCTTAAAATTGAATTATTTGTACTTTTTATTGAGGAGGAAACCTTCATTGGTTTCCTCTCTTGTTTTCTCCTTGACACAGAACTTCGAGGCAAGGGTTCATTTGTACAATTAGTCCTTTACTTCTTTTTCACGACACTTCAAGTTACTTTTTTTAGTGCTTTTCTATTCCCTGTGTCAAGAAACAATAGCCAAAAGTCCTCAGAAAATTTTAATTACAGAGGTTTTAGGGGAACAGTCTTTGAGTTGGAGAGGGGCTTTTAATGCATTGTTTCTGAGGGAATTCAGATGGGGAATTGAAAAAAAAAAATTGACTTATAGAGAAGTTTGAGTTATAAAGGTTAGGGTTTAATGCTTTTATATCTGTGCCTGGAAATGTACGAGAGAGAAAAAGCGGGGACGATTGAAGCAAGGGACTAACTATGTTTTTTCTAAATTCAGTAACAGGTTGTGTTCAAGTTTGCACCCACTGAAGCAATGCCAGAACACTGAACAATATAATGGATAATGAGCAAATATTGTATGAGTTATTTAAACTTCTGACTACAGTATTTACACTACGTAATTCAATGTTTAAATGATTAAAGCAAACAATTTGAAAGAAGTTGAATGTCCGTACCTTTGTAGGTACCTTACCGTACCTTTGTTGTACCGTACCTTTGTAGGTTATTTTGTCAAGTTCAACATGACTGAAAAACTTCACTACAATAAAAAGCTAAATTTTAAACTATTGAATTATAAACATTTTTGACTCGATTCGTTACCTGCCATTATCATCTTGTGTCGATGAGTAATTCTCTGCCAATTCCTTTTGGCTTAGACAATAAACGAAGAAAATTGATAAAATTTCCGCTGATGAAATCACGAAGTGTGAATGAAATATGATTCTGTAAAGTCTTCTTTTACATGCATCCAACGATTAAGATTGGAACTGAACTCGTGGTGCCAGAACAACCTTCAGAAATTCATCTGCCATTTCTCCCCCCTGGCTTTCCCGATGTGGAAATTCGCCTTCACGACTTATCGCCATTTTATCGACGTTCGAATTTCGGCCCAGACGAGCTCTGCACATTGATTATTCATGCATCATCCGCCGAGAAGTTCCATCCAAGGCTGCTGAAAGCACCTCTCGGATTCATCCCCAACAAGAAAGCACGTTTCATTTCGGGACCAAATCAAATGCTGAATTTCCATGAACCGCAAGTTTATTGATTATGAGATTATTTTTTTTCCACTGCAGGTTCTGAGTAGCTTTCGTGGTGTTGTTTTTGTTTAATGTCCGTGGTATGCGGCAAGAAGAGTGAGAAACCTGCCCTATACTAGGACGAGATATTCGTATAACCTTCACACTTGCGTGAAGCTGCTCAGCAGGCGGCGACCCGATAGGAAGCCGAAAGTATTAAGGCTATGCTTCCTTGCTGCGATTTTGATGTCGGCAGGGGCTCAACGATAAGGGTTACCAACGGAATTCGTTATTTTTTTTTTGTGGAAGCAGGTTACGCTGAGTAAATGAAAATATAAAAGTTTGAGAGAGTTAAAAGTTGCATTGACGGCGAAACTTCTCCCGCGTGTCCTAAATATTTACACAATATTTTTCAAATGCTGGTGGACTCTCTCTCTCTCTCTCTCTCTCTCTCTCTCTCTCTCTCTCTCTCTCTCTCCCCCTCTCTGTCTCTCTACAACGACACTCAAGGGACCAGGAAAAAGTTCGTTGTGGAGAGAATTTCGTTGTAGAAACCCCATACAACATGGGCAAGGAACCCCGTGGTATCACAAAAAATAGTTCTGTAGAGAAAATCGTTGAAGATAAGATCATTGTTGAGAGAGTGAGAGAGTCCCCCTGTACTTTTCTGGTCTCAGTTTTCCTTCTATACGTTTGTATATTGAATAGTTCTACTGCAACGAAATCATCTGCTTTACGCAATGCTTGTCCCTTGGAATTTCTGGGATGAGGGTTACCAATTTGAATAATATTTTCCAAGCATGTTACAAATTATACTAAGTAATTTAAAATGAAAGTAAGTCGCCACGTGACGATATGCAAGCGCGACAAAAACTTTGCATAACGAAAATTTTTTGGGGGAAAAAGTGACTCACATTACATAATTTTTTGGCCAAAAATGCTCGAATTTGATCAGATTCTTCTTAATAATTTCGAATTTTTGATTAATTTGAGGGTAATGATAAAAGAAGGGTTATCGTTTTGCATCTTCCTGGATTTCAAATTGAAGTTTAATCAATTTTCTATTGCAGCGATACATTCCGCCAACGGAAGTAACGAAAACCATTTTGTATTTTGAACATGACTGAACAATTGTCCTAATTTTATGTATATAATAGGAGAAAATTTTGTTCAGCTTCATCTCACTTATCCCACGACAGTTTTTCGAAGCTTGAACAGTTTCTTTGCAACAAAATTATCTGTTTTATGTATTGTACTTTTCGTCGCATGGGTTTGTTGGATTTTGGCTCGTTATCACCACTTGTATTTAGTGGATGGAAAACATCGCTTTCAAGTAGTCAATCGAAAAAACGGTATGGATTTCACTTTAGCAGAATTCAATTTTGTTTCGAATGTATTATATTCAATAGGAAGGTTTTAGTTTCATCCGTACGACCAGCACTCATTTTAAAGAAGATATGCTTTCGAATGGAACTTTGGGATGGAACCTCTTGTTGGGGTTTAGGAGTTTCATTCAATTGTTTTCGTTATTGCGTGTACATTTATTTGAATCGCAATTAGTCAACCAGGCGAAACTTCAAGTAGTCATACGGTCTGTTCTTAAAAATCATTCAAATAATATTTTGACGCGATTAGCATTAAATAAATGAGAACGAAGAAGACTCACGTGGAGCCAGATTTCAGCAGTCTCTTTATTGACGAAAATAATAACAAAGTCGTGGGGATTTCTGAGCCCTGATCGATTTAATGAAACGAGGAATCAGTCAATAAAATCAACCAATTTTTCATGACGTTTATCGGAATCTTAAGGCACGCTGAATCATAAAAATAAAATTTTTCTTCTGAAAAAATCGTTGTTGGTTTCATGTTTTTCTACTTTCCGCTTTGTCGGAGGTTCAAAACTTTAGTGTCCTCCCACGACAAGCGCGGGTTTTTAGTTCACCGCTTACTAATAAGCAATGTTTAAAAAACTTCCCTACATTTTTTTCTTTTAAAACGATGCGAATTTTTTTTTATTTCTCAACGTGTATACTGCATATTATGCCCTTGTGTGAAGACCAGACAAAGTTCGCACCTTCGACGCGAGCAAGTTGTCAGTTTTGCCACTTCCTCGGAATTCTTCAAACGCCTTCTCACAAACCTTGATCCTTTTTCTGGCACGAAAGTGCGACTTGAGTTTCACTGTCAGGCATTCGGGTCCAAGTTATCCCGGCTTCCGGAAATTTTCAACATGCTTCGAAAAACTTTCCAAGACGGGCACTTTTTCATACTTCTTCGAAAAGATTACGAAATGGAGCGAACGAAGGCTGAAAAAAGAAAAGATGGAGCGAAAAACATTGCATCACCTGAATGGAACGAGGAATCAATGTCTCAAGATATATTTTTAGGGACTCGGAACAAAGTAATTGTTTTATAGTTTTTTTTAATTTTTTTTTGTTTTTTGCAGCGACGATCGCGGTTCGTTGGTAAATTTTCCTTTGTATATATTTAAAAATAAAAAGGGAAACTGCGTGGCAAGGAAAAGAAGGGCATTAGTGAGGCCTCAGATCCACTTAATCGCAATCACGAAGAGACGTGCCCAACCCCCTGTTGATGATGGTGGAAAGAATCGGAGATAATATTTCTCTTACATCCAAAACGTCTTCAGGAAAGGCGAAGGAAGGTAAACGACCGGGATTCTGGCTGCCTGAAAATACCCTTTGTTCAAAAAATCATTTTTAATTCCTATATAGACATCAATTTTCTAAATTTCACCGCACTTATTATCAATCAATCCATGGACGCACAAAAGAAAACGAGATATAATTTGAAATGAAATAAAACAGCTTGCAATTTTTTTTTTTAATTTTTCTGGTACTCCTCGTATGGCAGGGTTCCCGATGGAATTCCAGTACAGTACTTGGATGTTGACCAGAAATCCATATTTTCAGAAGTGTCGGCGATTAATACAGTAAAATCTAGTTACAACAAATACTGTTACACAAAATATTTCAGTATAACAAACTTTTTTCAGTCCCAGCAGAAATCCTATAGGGTTCATGTTATAAAAATCTCATTATAACAAACTCATCAATTTCATTATAAAAAAAACTTTGTAAGGAATATGTGATTTCTTGGAGAAAAATTCCCATATTAATGCAGGCAAAGTCTCAAATTTCCCATTCAAATCGGGACTGTGACTGCTGCTTGGGACATAAGGTGGAATCAATAAGGATAGAAATTATTCAAAATCCACCTGAACAATATTTTCCTCCCAAATTTTTTCCCTGATGGGTTAAGAAAGATGGTGGGAAAAAAAAAAAAATGAACCAAACAAAACTCATGTCAAAAGGGTTTGTATGCTTGAGAAACCCTGTGCTGATGAATAGAAATTGTTAGCTTTTTTGGAAAATCCGCCCCTATAAATTGCTTAGATAAGCTTAATCAAGAAAAAGTGCTGATGTTGACCAGTTATTCAGAATAAATGTATGTGATTAACATTTACACATCTTTGTAAAGATCACAGTTTTTTTTAATCCCAAAAACAGCCGAAAACGTTGTAAAAAGATGATGTTAATGATTTTTAGAAACTCTTCAAATCAGTCAAAAATTTCGAAAATCTTGCTAAAAAAAATTATTTGTGATAAAAAACTTGTTCTGGAGTCCGCGTGAGTTTGTTGTAACGAGATTTCACTGCACATACTATTGTTCTTTGTTTTATTATTGCTCGAACTCTTCGGAATGGAAATAATGTGCTGCAGTTACTTGATTTTTCTTCCGGTTTCCAAGTGCAGGTCCGACAGTTCACCGGGTTATTTGCGGATTATTGAGGTGTCGTTTTGTACTGTACAGTACATTGCTTTTTTGTTATTATCGTGTCCCTCGGGCAGTCTGATCGGCGCCTTCGCAACTACGTCATTCCACTTCAGTTCCTTTAATCGATTCATTTCATACTTACTGCGATTGAATGCGTTGCACGCTGGTTAATCCGAAGTGATTGCGAGCTGCGGAATGCGATTCCGACTCGCCCGTAGGCAAGGGCCCCCCATTAATCCACGCCGTCGGACCTTTCATTCCTTCACCTGCAACGGAATCTGAAAAAATCTTTTACTTCGTGAACTAAAATTTTAAAAAAATATTTAAAAAGAAAAACGCGAGTGCATGTACAGTATTTATTGTAATAGAATACTGATGTATTCTGCATGAATGAAGGCAAGTCTGCAAGCTACTGTGAGCGCGGACAGTTTCTGATAATTTCGACAATTTTCTTCGAAATGAATTGCTCCACTTCCTGCCAATTATTCGTGCAAACCACAGGAAAAAGACTATCTTCATTGCCCGCACCGGTAATTTTTATTACCGTATCTATTGAAACTAGTTCGATTTCCAAGGCTATATGGTATATATACAGAATTTTCGAGAAATAGCAAAATGTGTGGACCAGGCATACATTTGGCGTTATTATTGCCAAACCATTTTACGGTCTGAAAATGCTATTCAAGTGCAGATCCCTTTGAAAATAAATGTTTCTGAAGAATAAAAATACAATCATTGGTTTGAAATTATTTAAAATGCAGAATCTAAACTTCTCTTGGACTTGGTAAATTAATTTTTTAAGATGTACACTTTTCAAAAGCCGTGGCATTTTTTTTTAAAGACTGCCCTGATATTTTGTGTACAGTACTTGAAAAATGAGCTCTGATATGCGATGCTGAAAAAAGCTGGTGTATCAGAAATTATACACCAAAAACGAGGCCAAATTTGAGATGAAAGACCTCTCTAGCTTAATCGTTGTAGTTAAACTACTTCAATCGTTTAATTAATAAAATGAAAAAACGATTGCACTAAACCATACTTCTCAATTTAAAATACTGTACATTCAAGATACGGTATACATTTCAATTAAGGTTCATCGAAAATTCTCTTGACATTTTTCGTCATCGTGAACACCCTACAGACACACTACGGTCTATTTTTGTGAAAAATCCAGTTGGATAAAACGATGTTTCGCACATGATTTGAAAATGAAATTTTCCAAATTCTTGAATAACGCGGTTATTATTTTCTGAGGTATGACTTTGAGATAACAAACGATTTCTGGTTTAATGAAGCTATTTTCCTCGTATTTATTTCAGTTTTGTATGATTACAACTCAAGTTTTACGATTTATTTGCTTTTTGATGTTGCTGCCAAAATCAGAGCTTGCACAAATAATAATCGGAAATTAACAGCTGCTGGAGAGAAATCAAGCTGGCTTTTTAAAAGAGATTTTTCATTGATAAAAGAACGAAGAAGCACCTCATTTGCTTTCATCTGTCTATATATGATGCTGAAATTGCTGGTTTCTTGGTTTATTTTGCAATGGCTGAGATTCATTTTCCCCTGGGTCGAGTTGGGGAAAAAATGAAGTTCGACTTTTCATACTCTCCCAAGAGTTTCAGAAGCGTTTCTCGAGAGATTTTCTTTTACCCCCTGGGGGAAAAAGGCTTGTGGTGAACCATATTCTTATTCTATATCCGGATGAATAGGAACCGGAGACAAATTATCCGCACAGAGCAGATGCACTTGACGTTTCAATTGCTGGGAATGATTGTCGATGCCACCCCGCTGTGCCTCATTCGAATAGGAACCTTATTGTTCTCATGTTTTATCACTGTATGCAACCTGAAATGGAAAAAAAAACGCGTTCCCTTTTAATGATCTACGTACTCGTATTAAAAGATGGCATATATACGGGGAACCAATAATTGTTGGATATGCGGTGTCATCTGCAGGAGAAAATCGAGCTCTCCTGCGATGAGGCTGGCCATTGAAATGCCTCCTTTTGTGTGAGGATTATTCATGGCATCGGCCGACAACCTTTGAATGTCTCAGAGATCGAAACAGTGAACGTAGAGCTTTTGGTATATATGAAATAATGCTTCACCATATTAGCAAAATTATAGAATTTTTTTCTTTGCAATTCCATATACTTTTTTAAAACATAAAAAATGAAAAACGAAGTTTTAAACTTTTTTCTATATTCGGAAACCTCTCAGAACGCGAGCCTTAACATGAACTCTGCACTAAAACTAATGTTTTTCTCCGGTTCATGCCTCAATTTAAGTTCTGAAATTCTCCTGGAATTTCATATTCCTCATTTTCAAGACCTTATGCATCTCTTAGCGAGCTCCCTTTTATAAAAGATGCATAATACGGTTGTTTCATTCTTATTTAAAATGCTGTACTTGAAAACGATCCGCGCTTCAAATAAAAAGATTCACACTAATTTATAAAATGTCCTGCTCGAATTAACTGAAATTTTTATAAATCATGTAATCACTCTTCATTGTTTTTTTCAATGTTGTCCTCGATTTTATTATTCATTTCGAACTTACTCTTGATGTTTATTTCGCCTAGCCATTTTAATTTCCCTCCCGTCTCCTCAATATCAAGGGTTTCAAAACTTGTCAGAACATGTTTCTGTGGGTCTTGTTCAGCTGTAATTTTCATGACCACCATCAGCAGATAAATTTTTAATTTCCACCATGAATCGTGCATTCATTTGAACTTAATAACGTCTTTCAAGTATTTACACATTCTTTTTGCATCTTTCAACACTGAAAACGTTTACTGGAACATTTGTACGGAATAAAATGAAATAAATATCAAACACCATTTCGGAAATTTTTTCTACGATCGATTCCCAATTTTTCGAATTTTAAAGGACGATTAGACGAACTGTTTAGCGTAAAAAACATTAACTGCAAAATTTGAAGATGCGTGCTGGAAAAGGAGCTGAATATCAAACAAAACGTTTGAAGATTTTCACGACCGATTTCCAATTTTTCGGGAATTTAAGAACGATTATAAACTAGTTTTTCACTGTACAGTTTTGAAATCAATGTTCTTGAAATTAGGTTAAATTCGATTAGTACAGTATGACCCCGTTTTGAAGTATCTCTGCCATTTTATTTCGCACAGAAAAAAGCGCGAATACAAGAAAAGGGACACTTTTCATGCATTATTGAAGTTCCAGCATGGCTTCAATGTTTTTACTCCTCATTTTTGGCCGAAAAATCTGAAAGACTGGAGGGGTACAAAATCAACGAGCTCTATAGTATGTAAGACGACGAACGACCTCAGCAACTGAGCATCAATTTTCAAGGATTCGGATTAAGGCATTGATGAACTAGAAAAAATGACGACACTGAGTTCTGAAACCCGTTCGCAGTGTCGGAGTCGTGGCGCGAGCGAGGGATGAGGCATCGTCACAAAACTCGTCATCATCGTCGACGCCGGCGTCGTGTTGATCAAGCGCATTTTGGGGGCAGTCGACGCCGGTGTCGTCGTCGTCGGTCGTCCAAGATGGGAATCGCTGTCGATGATGGATGGGGCAACGAGTTGGGCGCTTTGTCCCTGTCACTCTTGGCCTAAACGATTCGTTTTTCTCCTCTCCCCTTATTCATTCCGTTCCGTGTTCGACTTCATAACCCCCCCTCGACCGAATGTGCTGAGCGAAACTGCGTCGGGTTTTCACAAAATTCCGGGAAATTCATCTCACCCTTAGAATATATGAAGCTTTTACGACGAAAAAATAAAACGCACTTTTAATTAGGACCGTTGAGCTTATTGAACAATTCTAAATTCGCAACCGTATTCGGAAAATTTTAGCCGCGTCCGTATGTTTACGCGCCCCATCAAGCGTTACTTTCAATTTAGAAAAATCTAAGATTAATTTCATGTATGAGACGATATCCATAGTATAGAAAGATTTTCTGGACCGAAGTGTGGAACGTGAAGATCGCATCCTGATTTTTATTTTAAATAAAAAGTTGCGAGACGCCAAGCGTGAAATTAAAAACCAGGGTACATCAGGTTGAATTCATTAATTAGGTTTTATATTGGATGTCATTTCACATCCTTTTCTATTCAAAACCCGTCACTTCAAAAAATCATCAAAATTGTTCTCTTATAATTCAGGTGTCATCTGCATTTCGTCCAGAATTTAACATGGACGTAAATTACGTAATGAAGTATGATACATACCCAACTACTGTAAATTACTCCGGATCTATCATGATTCTCGAATTTCAAAATATGGTGGGGTTTAGGATGAATTTATTTTGCCTCCTGCAATTTATGTGGCAATTGGGCCAAACTCAGGGCGACGAAATTCTCACATTTGTCTAGAAATGAGAGACATATATTGGCAAGGAAAGTTGGGTTGCGTCGGTTTATAGATTTGATTGGGGTTTCTCAGTGCATTCGGTGATTCAGGTGACACCTGTCTGACATTCCAGAAAGCAAAGTTGAGCATCAAAATCATGAGTACAGTACTGGAAATACCGGGACATTTCAATGATTTCATTGGTTTCATCCAGCTTCCTTTGGCTGTTATTGGTGGGAATGGCGAAACATTCCTGCAAAAAAAAAGTATGGGGAATAGTTCTTTTTTCTTTTGATAAGATAAGCTTAACCCACTTCTTATACCTTATACCTTCATATTTACAAGCAGGAGGTGGAAAATGCCGAATGATTTCAGCAGTTGTAATTGAACCAAGTCTTGTTTTTTTAATCTGATGAAGTTATTGAACAATGTTTACGCAATACTTATCGATGCAAGTAATTTTTTGCAGTTGATGAGAGATGAAGGGCACAAACAGTATCTTCTGTGATAAATCGAAGCAAATTTAATCGCGATTTTTTGCATACGCTTGTTAATTATACCTTCACGAACGCGCGTGATCATTAATTAACCTGGTTTCTTGGATTTTTTTCATCGTGTTGAATAAAAGGTAATCCTTCTTTTCCAGTCTGTTCTTGGAATGTCCACATCAGGAATCATGTGACCCATTCGTGTTAATCACATAAAGAAATGGAGTTCAGAAAATGCATAATTTTAAGCCCCATTGCACGCCCCCTTTGAAAGGTTCCAGACAAATATAGTCATTCCGTGGATCGCATTGACTATTTTACATATCACCGGGAAGGTAAAAATCAAGTTACTAAATCCCAGTCAGTGATGGACAATCGGGAAAATGAAGGATAACAATCGTAATTTAAAACACATTCCTCCCATTGTAAGGGATTAATTGCGAACATCGATCAATCTAGGCGTGGACGCAGTTCGCATCAAGTCTGTTCATTCCTACAGATAGAGGCGATCCCAGGGAGAAATATTTTTTTATTTTCATTCGTCTGCTTCGTTTTTTTTCAAAGCATAGAATGCAATTAATTTGCATGCGTCATTTTTTAAATGCACGCAGTACTTCATTTAGTTTGTGATGAACCAAATATGGAAAAACTGCCTGCTTCTAAATTAAACGCAATTCGAAGTTTGATGTTTTGGGCAAAATATTCTTAGAACTATGCCAAGCATATTTTCAGCATCAGATTTGAAACAGATTTCTCGAGACGATTAAACGAGAAGGTTTCTATGAAATCTGCCACTGAGCAATCTGGGAAAATTATTGAAGAATTCCAAGTTATTTTCTGCTGACTATTAACAAAGTATTTCAAAAAGATGCGTCTTCAAAATTAACTTCTATACCTTGTCCTAGACAAAACCATGCCCGTTTGCTGCAAATCGACTTCGCGACAATGTATGATTTTTATTTTGGCATTTGTATATGCAAAGAATTTCCTGCTTTGTGTTTGAATTTTCGTTATCGCAACACTCATTTTTTTTGTTGAACTGTGGAACGGGGTATAACGGGATTCTTTTTGATGTGCTGAAGGCAATTGTTTCCATGCGGAATTAATTTTTAAATATTTCTTGGAAGGTTATGGTTGGTTTCTGAGTTCTTTGTTGATTGCTATCTGTATTGCTGAACGCTACTTTTGCATGTGAGCCAATCATTTTTTTAATGCACCATTTTCGCTGAATATCTCTTCCAATTTTTCACGTGACTCAATTCACGACGAAGGTCATGATATCAATAACGTAAATTATTACGTTGTGATCTGAGATCTAAGATTGCGGTCAAAGAATATTGACTCTTCGTGGATTTTCACAAGTTGAACCGACTTTTTTAAATTCCCTCGGGTCGGGATTTGCTTTATTTTCTTATGCATTCTTCCAGGCATGCCTCATTCAATCACTGAGTAAAAAAGAATTATATATATATGCTGTATATATTGTATATATATAAATATTCCACCATATACGAGCCTGCTTCTGCTGAACACGGGGGAACTAAGAGAAATATCGCAGAATTATTCATCACACTAAAAGCCAGCAAGGAAAAAAAAAAAAAGCTCTAGGCCGACGAGTCCTCCTTGATGAGCAATGGGAGCGTATAACTTTTCTTCTTGAACGCTTGTCTGGGTCGGGTTAAGTGGATTCATCACATTCTTCCTCGGGTTTATTTATTTTTTCCTCTTCACGATCAAAGATTTTTAGGTGTTAGTCATTAAATCAATCTCTGTCCAAGGTTTAATATCCTGGGGGAAATTGCGTTTTCAGCTACGACGTCGACTATTTTTTTTTTCATGGTGCTTGCACAACGCGAGCTTTTGCTTCCTATAGAAAAAAAGGAACTTTTCGGGGTGAAATGCACTGATAGATTTTGTTTTGATTTTTGAAATACTGACGAATGATGCATAAAAAAAAATGAAAGTGGTGGTGCAGGGAAGGTTTTTTCCTCCCGAAACGGTTGCAGAGCTTTGAATATTTTCTTCGAAATTCGACGACCGCAAACTTTGATGCGGGTTCAAAAGTTATGCGATGCGCGTTCTTCCTGGTGGCTTCAAAAGCTTCGCTGCTGCGAAGGTTGTAAAAATATTTTTCTTGTGCACAGGATTACAAGCAACCCCAGAGGATCTAAAATGGGGCTCTTAAGAAACTGACAAGGATTATGATGCGTTGCCCGAGTTGCCCAGTGAAGGGATATAATTTCGAAGGTCGAGACCCGAGGCGTGAATTAATAGCATTAGTGTTTGAATTTGATGTGCGAGAGAACGTCAAGTTTCGTGTCACTATGAGAACGTCAGAACATTTTAATCCGATCCCGGAAATCTTTCCGCTCTGTATAATCAAATTTATTTTGGTATTCCCTTGAGAGAATTTTGATTTTCGAATCGAAATTTATTCGTTTTTGAAACAAACCATAAAAAAAAAGATTTAGAAGCGTCTGATGAGTTTCGATCTCGCGCCGTTAGAAGTACTGTATCTCAAGTTGTTCGAAAATTTGATTCCGGTACATAGACTTGATTTTTTGGCTGCAGAAATGTATTCAGGTTTCTCAGCTATATCTTTGTCCGAGAATTTATTTTTAAATTTCGATTCACGTAATTTCCCTGTTTTGACATTCCTGAAAGTTTCATTTCTTCTGAACCTAGGATTCGTGCATTACTGTATTTTGAAAGCATTGAAGATTTGTTTTCCATCTTCGGAGCTACTGGTTTCTCACATCAAATCCAATGAATACGCAAAACATGATCTGCAAATTTGTTTTTTATTTATTTGTGAAATAAAAAGAATTATTCTCCTGTTAACAGCATTTTTCCCCCTTTTGAAACGATTATTTCTCATCACCGGAAAAGATGTGAAGAATTTTTCGTGAAAATAGTATAAGATCACAAATTTTTTAAATCACGTTATGCTTTCCTCCTTAATTTTGGATACAAATTCGTGTTGGCAAAGATGAAAAGGTTATCTTCGCCATCGAAGTGAACCGGATTTTTGTCGTTGTTGGCCAGCTTCTTTCTTGAAATAGCGAATGGAATATTTAAATACACAATTTAATGGTCGGGGATGAGAAATATTCTACAACTGGTTCAGGTTGAAAAGTCGTTCGAGGTACTTTTGAGCTTTTGAAACACCGAGGGAATAATTCTCTCCAGGAGATTTAGGCCCAAATGTAAGAGTCGCAGTCGCCGGATAAATTATGCATTCAGTTCTGACTTATAGAGTTGCAGAGTCTCTTCTGAGCAGAAGCATATGAAATGGGTCGAAAAAAGTTTCAACATCTGCCTGGCGTTAATCTTTTCATCCCTGAAGTGTGAGTTGCATACAGAAACAGAACTAGGTTGGGAGATGAAAAAAATATCTGTATACAATATGATTTTGAAATTAAATTCATCAACGATTTATTAAATTATGACCAAGAAGGCCGTGTTCTGCGTGATATCTATTTTCGATCATAATGAGGCTTAGAAAATATGGTTATTTGCATGCTACATATTTTCATTCATGCGAGAAATTAAATTTACTCGCCGGAACTCAAAGCTTTGTTTATGGGAAATCAACTGGTAAATCACTTTGAAGTTTTGGTCATTAATAAAGGTATCCAATAACAGATGGAGTGTGACCTTTAATAATGATGTACACGCCGAGGAATTGGCGCAATTTATTTTCGCTGTTGCTGATCGAGTCATTTGCGAAAGTGAATAACACTTTTATGCATTACCTCCACAATGATCGGTCGCTATATTCACTATTACTGATCGACGGGCAATATCATGTTTTACAATGAATAATTTAAACATGGGATAACTATATGTACGGGAAATTCCGCCTGTTATTTCACGATGTACCCATGAATTTTAATTTTTCAGCGGAGGTAAGCATTTCCGGCGCGTTTTAACGGCATTTTCCCAATGCGCTGAATTGACGAAAAAAATATCCCCATTCGTTTCATAATCGTTAATCCCGAAGAATTTGAAAATTCAATCACATCCCCAGTGGATTCGAATTCATCTGTGAGCTTGAAGAAAATAGTTTTCATCAAATGTGAATGGCAGAGCTTTAAATGGAAACATTTTTATTGGAGAGCTTGAAATTGCGGAATCGTTGAGATGAAAAAGTATCAATATTTTATCTCAGTCGCTGAAGAAACATTTCACTACTATGAATAAACAATGTGTATTTTATGGCCAAAGGTTGAAAGGTTTCTTTCGACGTGCCAGAGCTATCTTTGAAGAAAAATTTACTAGGGACTTCTTTCTCTGCTTGAAAAATGGAAATTAATCGTTTAAAGGACTTTTTTCATGATCGTCATGAATGAAATTTGGCTGGTGCATAAATAGTCGATATTGAATGATTGTTTCAAATGAAAGAATCTCGCGGAGCTGAGCGTTTCATCTGGAATTCTCTGGATAGTATATATATGCATTTAGATTGAAACAGACACGTGTCGAGATTCGGATTAATTTGAATAATCGCAGCTTTGTGTAAGTTCCCATTTTGAGCCCTAATCACAATTATACGAAGTCCTCCTCATTCCGAGCGAGGTTCAAGACCAAAATTTAGCCTCGCATTTTCTTCGGTAAGAAACAGTCGAGAAAAATTATTGACCTTCGGAATGTAAATAGCTTTTGCAGAGAATACGTGTAATTCTGGGTGAGCCATAAAAATAGACGAACTTGAAATCTGGGACACATACTAAATATGTTGCGCTAAATCTAAAAAAAAAATTACTGTCATTCAGAAGAAAATCAACTGACGCTGATTTTTCAAGGTAATAAGAATGAGAATCCGTCGGGGATAATCGATACTTGTTCAATAATCTGCCAAAAATTTCGGCCCACTCTGCATCATGTACTAAATGCAGAACTTTTACTTTATTTTTGGAATTGGCTAAAGGATAAC
>CAJPEX010003655.1:1998-27236 GCA_905338405.1 Notodromas monacha
TAATGAATGAATGAACAGAAAACTTTATTTGCTGCCTTTCAGCATTCACAAGGTACAAACAAAACTCCAGCATCCAAACCCCCTCCCCACCCAACCCAACTCCCCCAAAATACATTCAATCACTTCAAAGCATGAAACAAAGCACAAACCAATGACAAAAACAAAAGAGAACACACTCCACAAAATAAAAACTGGACATCCTACGCGTATGTTGCATACACCCACCCATCCCCAATATTGAAGACAAAGCAGCAGTAAAAGTTTATTTAAAGCACAAGGTCTTTCAATAATATCATCATCATAATTATTCTAGTTGTTAACCCTTGGACAGCAGAGTGTTCTTTCCCAGAGCGGGACAGAGTCAGATTATTTTTGTATCCTCTGGCAGTTTCATAATCTCAAAGGTCATGAAAACCCTTCCAGGAGGGCTGAGGCAAAGTCTGAATAAAAAAAATGCCCTTAGCCTTACTGAGCGTTTTTTAAATTTTCCTGCAAAAATTTTCTGTGCCCAGAGAAAATAAAACATGGGATTTTTCCCAACTTTGCCCTTAGCCGCCTGTTGACATTTTTTTTTCACCTCTCTGAGGTGCAAGGAAATTTTGAAAAATTAGTCTGACTTTGCTCCCCAAGGGTCAAGTTGGATGAGTAGTTTATTATTCCTTGCAAAATATACTCTTACTCTTAACCCAGGAATTTTAAGAAGGAATTTTTGGCCCCTGTCCCAGGCTTATTATTGTCTTTCATCCACCCACTTTTACTCTTTTGATCCAGCTTTACACTAACTTATATTGAGGCAACATCTGTCCCCAATAATGTTTACCATGAAAAAATGCATTTAAATTGGCAGAGAATATATAATATTATGTTGAACAGCAAGCACTAAAGTGTGGCCAAATCATGGGGCTTTCCAAGTAAAAAATCATCTTTTGGAATTGTTCGAAGTCCATCAGATCTATTTCAAAAAGTCCCAATAAATCTTATGAACCAACCCTTGTATATAGAGGCAAAATCTCGGGACCAACGTACGTCGAGTTGAAGAACTTTCCGCGTCATGAGCACACCCAGACTAACCCCCTGGAACCCCATAAATCCAACCCCCCCCTCCCTCCCACACACCCACATGGTGCCCAAGGAATCCCAAGCAGCTGGCAAGTGAACTCATCTCTGGTGTTTAGCGCAAGAAGCCCGGGTTAATTGAAAAATTACAGGGCTCGCCCCCGCAATCTCCGCCAACCTCCCGCTCATCCATCACTCGACTCTCAAACCCACCCATAACCTTAACCTCTAAAAAAATAAAAAATACACACATTTTACACCCCCCGAAAAAAAACACACTGGGGTATGAAGGAAAAAGATATGGGGTCGTGTGAGAAATTTCGTGCGGAAATAAAAAAAAAAGAGCGTTAATTGATTCCGAGTGTCAGGGAGGTGCTCTGCGCATCAGTCACGGGTCCGCGGATTTCAATCGGCCGCGAACAGCAGGAAGTGCTGCTCTGGAATGCACTTCCATCAATGAACTCGATCAGTGTCCATTTCTTCCCATACAAAAGAAAATAAATAAAAATACAAGGTAAGTCAAAAGGTACCCGGAGAAAGAAAAAAAAGGCCCGAGAATGGATTGTGGTCGGAAACTCGTGCGGAATGCCGGCAATTTTCGGAGCGGAGTTCCGAAAATAATTTACGGACGTTTGACTCCGCGGTGAAAGAAAAATAGATCGGATAAAAAGTGTCGACCTGATGGTAGAGAATATTGAAAAAAAAGAGCGATTTATGTTTTCACTGATGTATATATGCTCAATCACTCCTAAAGAGCCTTTGAAAAGGACTTGTTCATGCTGTGAAAATTCGGAGAATGTCCGAAATCTTTTTTGCCCACACAAAAACGTATTTGGCATTGTTTTCAGGTGCACAAATACAAGATCTATCAAAAATGCGATAACGCACGTCAGCCGAGACATTATTGATCGCAAAAATATATTCACTAAAAACACGCCAACTGCGTAAGTTTTTTCTTTAATTATTTCAACTGCCTTAAAAATACAGTACCCAAATATTCAAAAAGCTATGGGTGAACCTGAATAAGTCAAACCTCCCCAAGTAAAAATTCCTCACTAAGATGAATTTTTTTTTGAGTCCCTGTCTGAATTCCTTTAGAATCAATACATTGAAAACCTCTAGAAGTCTTTTCCTCCAAAACATCTTCAAGTCAAATTTTCTGAGGCCTTCTGGTTATTGTTTCCTTGAAATATGACCAAGAAAATGATCAGAACAAATGATGCAATGCATCTTGAAAGGAAAAGAAAGACAAATACTGTACAGCAAATGAACCCCTGCCTCCAAGTTCAGCAAGTTTTAAACTCATTAAGGTGCAAGTTTAGGCCCAAAACATCCTCATCTACAATTTCCCATTCTCCTCCCAGCCAAGATGCAATAAATGCATTATAGTTCTAAGGGGATTCAGACAGGACCTGAAAAAAAAAGTTGATGTAGGGGGGGTTTTGACGTTGGGAGGTCAGAGTTATCAAGGTTCACATGTTCTATAGTATTTCCAATTTAAATACCCAGTGGTTCAGATATACATTTAGAAAGCTTGATATCTCTGAATACAGAAGTGTGATCATATCCATCTATTGATGTATGCATATTTAAAAAATAATAATTTAATGGTTTGTGGATTGGCTGGTTCAAAATGTTGTCAGAACATTTCTAATGATCACGGACGGTGTGAATTACAATCACAAAAGGAGGCAAAATTGGTGTATAGATTTGAAAATAAAAACACATCAATGAGCTGTGGGGAGCAGCTGGGAATTTCATTAGGAAATCCCAAAAAGATAAATGGATAAATATATTTCCCCAGCAAAAGATAAAACAGATTTAACAAAACACAGGCAATCACAAATCAATGTTAATGGCTTACAAGATTAAGACCAACTGTCTGGGAATTTCTTCTCCCTGAGAATCTGTGCTGCTGCACCTGATTGGTTGAAACCCGTGAAAGGCACAGACTAAAATCTCTAGTATGCAATTAACATGGCTGCCATCTAACAGCAGTCCAATTTGAATATTCTGGTATATTCTCAAATGTACAAATCTATTGTACGTTGCAGCACGTAGTGGTACATTAAAGTCTTAAATTATTCCGTCACAGACCGGAAATACTCCTTTTGGATCCGCCACACATAAATCCACTTCGAACGAGCCAAAAAAAAACAAAAAAAATTCAGACAATCCAATGAAAAAACACGGAATACAAAAGTTCATTTCGTCATTTGTCCAAATTGCGTCTCATCGGGCCGCCCGCAAAGCGCATCTCATTTGAAATGCAGCAGACGTTCGAATGCGTCTAGCATTTCAAAAGCGGGAAATCGTTGACCTTCTCTCCGTTTCATCAACTTTAAAAATAAATAAATAAACACGAATCATTAAATCCTGAACATTCTCCGAGGACAAAAAAAAAGGAACAATAATGCCAGAGACACTATATATTCCCGACGAGAGGAACAAGAGCATCGAAACACACAAGAGCACAGCGAGAGTTTCGTCACCATGCAGCAGTAGCAGCAGCAGCTGGCTTTCATTATTGTCGCCCAGGTTTGTTTCCTCATCTCCGACTGCGCTTTCTTTTCAAATCAATAAAAAAGAAAGAAAGAATTAGATCAAAAGAACAATGTCTTTTTTTTTTATATCGCGTTGAAATAAAATTATTTTGAAAAAAAGTCAATGAAAAGGCGTGTGCAGCAAACCGCGTCGAGGCGTGAAAACGTTTCCCACTCTATATATATATATATATATGAGAGGACAGCGCAGCACGTGTTGAAGCAGACAGACGCCTGCTGAGTTCTCTCAAACGCGCCATTTTCTCGCTCCCTTACTTTTCAACAATTCCCTTTTCCGTCATTTATATATATATATATATATATGAGAGGACAGCGCAGCACGTGTTGAAGCAGACAGACGCCCGCTGAGTTCTCTCAAACGCGCCATTTTCTCGCTCCCTTACTTTTCAACAATTCCCTTTTCCGTCATTTATTTATTTCGCATTTCAATGTGGCTTCATTTATTTTTTTATTCTTTCAACAGCCAGTTGCTTTATCGACGAGGTTTTCGAGCCAGACAGAGACAGAGAGAGAGAGAGAATAACAGGGAGCAGGAAGTCAGGCGTGAAAACGAAGCGATCCCGACGTCACGGAGAGAAATTCCGGCGCGGCGGGGGATTATTGCAAGCTAGCGGCCATCTTTGCATTTTATTTTTTCCTAATTCCTATTGGCACCGTGACGTGAGCAGAATTTTCACAATTGCGCAAATTTGCATTCCCTTGGAAATTCTGCGTCAGCACGGAGAAATGCCTGAACGAGTGTTTTTTTTTGAGCGCGGAAAAAAAGAAAGATAGAGAAGAAATACTTGGGCAAAAGAGGATGAGTAACTTCTTCCTGAAAAGGATGAAAAGTTGGCAAATTTAAGAAAAATTACCGCAAAATAATTTTAGGAACATTCAGCGTTCGTTTTTTTTCCGAAACAGAAAGCTCGGGAACAAGCAAGGAAAGCTCCGGAGTATAATGAGAAATATTTCTGCAAGCGTGTCATTTTTAAGAGCTGGGAAATTACTGCAATTAAAAACTTGTTTGTAAAGAAAGCCAAAATATGTTGACCAACTACTTCATAAGACTTTATTATTTCCTCTAAAAAAAAGTCTTCTAGTCAAAGAAAAGCTCTTCACTTTGCGAATGAACATAAAGTTGAACCTTGCCAAGTCAAACCTCCTCAAGTCAAATACCTCCCTAACTCAAATTTTTTCAAGTCCCTGCCTGGATTCCCGTAGAAAAAATGCATTAAAATCATCTTTAACTCAAAGTATTTTTTTCTCATCAAACCTCTGTAAGCTGAATTAAGACTCCCGAAAACCAAAATTAAAGGAACTTTATACTTTCTCTTTTAGTTCTCTTGTTTAAAAAAATACGTAAAACTTTACTTCACTTTCTGATTAACTTGGTTACTTGGGGACGTAGGTTCAAGTACGAGCTGTAAACTCATCAAGAAGCAAGTTTAGGCCCAGAATATCCTCATCTACAATTTCCCATTTTCCTTGCAGCCAAGATATTTGTTTCCTTTATACTCATGACCTCAAAAAATCAAAACCTCCCTAAGTCAAAAACCTCCCGAAGTCAAATTTTTTTCCTGGATCCTAAAATTTTGACTTAGAGAGGTTCAACTGTATAAGGAAATATTGAAGAAAAAGGACCATATTAAGATTTTTTCAAAGCAGTGATACTCAAGAGTTTGGGGTATCTAAGCAAAAAGAGACAATTATTTGAAAGTATTCAAGGCTGAGATTTCGAAAGCATGCAAGAAAATTTTTAGACTCAGCCAATAGGCCAAGTTTTCGCAAAATTGGCACGCGAAAACGTCCGTTTTATCGCTTCATTAATGTGAAATAATCATTGATGGAGTCCAAGAAAATGAACACCGCGGATATTTCCAAAATATTTTTGTTTCGGCCAATTTGGTTCTAGATTTACTTATTTTAAAATCGCCAACGACTGACATCAAAGTTGAGTTCTGTATATAGAGTTCAACAGCGACACGCAAAAAAAAAAAAAAAATCCCGTAATTTTCACCCCCAAGCAAACGAAACAAAAATGCACTCACTAATGATCCGGAAAAACGTTCGGAATCTTTTCAACCTCTCCATTCTCTATATACAGTATATTCACTGTAGTCAATGAACCTAAACTCAGCTCACACACACTATATATGATATAAAAAGAACTACTCTCTGCGAAAAACAAAGCTCAATTGAGAGACCCCGGAAAAGCTCTCAGCAGGAATGACAAAACCCGGAACACCCCCCGGAACTGCAAGGACCTTTTTTTTTAATATATATATATATATATATACTGTGTTCCGATTTTCCCAGAAGACCAACTTTGCGGACAATTAAGCGCCTTTTTTTCCCTCTCTCTCATAGCATTTAAGTATATAGAGGGATATAATCGTTGACAAATTTTCTTTCTGCTCACGATCGGGGGGAATGAAAATTCAGCGGGGGAAGGAAAAAAGTCAACGGTTTCGACCCCCAGGGAGACAGAGATTTTTTTTTTTTTTTGCTGGCCTTTTGTTTGAAGCATATTATTGAGTACGTCTCTCGCAAGCGGGAGTCAAAATGTTCCGCGTGTCAAAGCCAGAGGAATTTTTTCTTTTCCCTATGGCTGATCAACGTGTTCATCGGCACGCGAAAAACGTCGATTATCTGGTGTGCCAACCGATTTTTGCGTGAGATCTGTTTGTCCTTGCCTGAAGGCGGGAAGTCATGAGGCTTTTGTTCTTTTTGTTCTTTCATCTGCTGCCAAACTTGTTCCTGTTATTTATTTTTCATTCTGGGGTTTTAAAATGGTGAGGTGTGAGAGCATTGGTTTAATAACTTGAGGCAAAAAGTAATGATTCAATCAATTGATTCAAAACTCAGAATGCAGATGTCGCAAAAATAAATGGCAAAGCGTCGCTACAATTTGTCACGCTAAATTATCAAAGACAAGAATCAAGATTCTCCAAAAACTTTTTCTTGCACATATTTGGGAAAACTGAGAGAAACTCCATTTCTCACGCCTATTTTCTCAAAACTCCAAGGTCTTGAATCATTGCCAAA
This sequence comes from Notodromas monacha, assembly GCA_905338405.1. Lineage (NCBI taxonomy): Eukaryota > Metazoa > Arthropoda > Ostracoda > Podocopida > Cyprididae > Notodromas > Notodromas monacha. Next base: position 8,646 of record CAJPEX010003655.1, read on the forward strand.
TTTCAGGAAAACTCAAATGGTTATACTGTATTCTATAAAACATTTATTTATCCTTGGAGGATAATTTTCCTGTTTAAAATCTAACTGCCTTCTTAAGCATTCTGTCTTGAATTCTTTTGCGTGTCATTTGAGAGAATTTGCAAGATTTTTAAAGTGTGTTTTGAAATACAAATTACAACAACATCATAACGGGGTGAAATTTCACCCCTGTTGTAGCCCAACAAAAACTATTTAGTTTCATTTATTCTTTCATATTCTTAATATTCCTGACAGCAGATGTATTCATATCCTATAAGTCAAAATTTCAATATTTTCCATAATAAACAATAAGGCTAGCAAAAATGTTCTCCTTTTCTGCGACAACCAATTTTTGTTTTGTTGGTTGTTCGTCCTTCCTTTGGAATTTATGAGGCTTTTTTTCTTTCATATGCTGCAAAAAAATCGTTTTTTTTTCTTCTGTTTTTTTTAAGATGGCGAGGTGTTGTGAGAGTTATGGTCACTAAATGTTTAAAAAAGGAACAATGACTCGGATGGATTCAAAACGCAGACAGATTTAAATCAAGTCAAAAAGGAAGAATGTCACACGCACAGAAAAAAGCTGGCAAAACGTTGATTTTTTTTTTTGCTGTGCCAACTAATTTTTCTTCTGCATGTTGGCTGTTTTACCTTCGTTCCGGACTTGGGGAGTCGTAAAGTTTTTGCTAATTTATGCCGCTGCCAAATTTTTGGCTCTACTGTATTTACTTCTGGGCTCATAATTTGAACAACTTCAGGTTGAGCCTGAAAATGTTTCAAATTTGCCTTCTAAGTTTTCGAAGTTTTTCTTTAAAAAGATAATCAGTCAAACAAATTGGATATTCGACGTTATTTTTTGTATATTTATATTTGGAAGTCATGGATTCATTTTTTCATATGCAATATGTTACTCACAGTTTTTCGTTTATCGTTTATCTGTGCTTTTAACAATGGTGACACGCAAAAACTTGTTTTACAGCCTTTTAACCCTGACTGCCAATGACTCAAATGATATTAATGCTCAGAAATTGGAAAAATTCAGGCTAAGCCAAAATAGAATGTTTCTCCAAAAATAAACAGCCCGAATGTTTTCCGAAAAAGCTCTAAAATTTAGATTTTTCAGAAAATTTATAAGAGAGAAAGCTGAATGATCTGGATAAAATTTCTCATCAACTGCCATTCTTCTTTTTTTTTTTTAAACGGTCTTCCAAACAAGGAAATCTTGTTTTTCGATAATAAATATTAAATTACATATTAATGCGAAAGAGAGGTAATTGTAGCATAAAATTGTTGAAAAAGTTGTCTTATTTCAGAAAGTGTGCATTGGAAAAATATTTCATAACCAGACAACGTTCCCTGCTACAGAAAATATTCTCAAGAATTTTTCTCCTGAAATTGTCCTCGTTATAAAAAAATGTCTTCTAAAAATCCAAGAAATGTAGATGAAATTCTTCATCAAAAATCATCATTTTTTTCCCCAAGAAGAAAAAAAAAAATTAAAGCATCCAGAACAAGGGAAAACTTTTCACCTCCCTATATCTCTCTCTCAAAAAAAAAAGGAGGAGAGAAAGAGAATACTGATGCAAAAGAAGGGTCCTTTTTTCCCCACTCTGTCCAGCAGAAGAGAGACCCGTGGGGCCCGCGGGGTTCGATCGCCGCCTCAATGCTTCACACGGATACACGACGTTTTCGGTCCCAGAACCCGGCGAACCCAGTGACGAGTGACCACATTCTTATGCAGCCACTCGTCATCCACGCCTCGCTGTCCAATTTTCTGCCCATGTTTCCCGGGATTGCTTTCCATGTTTTCTCCCACGCTCTTTACCTTCCTTCCTTCAGGCCTCAACTCATCCCAAAAAAAAAACCCTGTCATTTTTGCCTAAATAGATCTTCCGAAAAAATAAGTGGATACATGATCCAGAAATTCCTCTCTTTCGAAAAGAATATTCAATTAAGTTCGCAGTAAAAAAAAAATCTTCTACGACTCCAATATAGAAAAATTAACGCAAATTTTCATCCATCTTTCTAAAGACAAGGCAAAGTTGTTCAAGACCTCTGATGCTGGTGGTTCATTTCTTTTTCGAAGAAATCTGCTCCTTCCCAAATGCCAATGTTATAAGATAAAATTCAAATTTTGACCAGAAAAAGGATAAAAATTCTTCCACATACCAATAAAATTAAAAATACCGAAATCAAATTTTCCCCCAATTTCCGCCACTTCTCCGATTTTTTGTGAAGTTTTCATGTTTGGTGAAAGTGAAAAGGTTGAAAATTTTATTCAAAAAGTGGTGTTTCCGGATGAGATACTGTATAAATATAAACTCATTCTTGAACTTAATGATTTTAGAAGTGCTGAAAGAAATGAGATTATGAAATGCTCCGGAAAATTCTTGCTCTGAAAAAAGTCATAATTTCATTGAATAATCTTTTAAACGCAGGGTACGAAAAATTAATCGAAACACTCGCAAATTGAAAAAAAACGTATGCTTGTCTTTTCATTGCCGTGAACAATTTCAGGCCGAAAATTTTACAAACTTTTCAATTCAAATAAAACTGTCTTCCGGGGGATTCTTTCGAAATTCAAAAGGAAAATTATACTGTACTGAGATTTAGAAAATACAGTGCGACCATTTCTTGAAATTCACAGTGTTATGATTCATTTTTGCAAAAATGACAGCCCGCTTTCATTGAATTAATTGAAAAATACAGCAATAGAACTCCATCTAAAAAAAACTTCTGCTGTACGTGACATGTGGAAAATCGAAGAAAGAAAATTTGAACATCGGCTCTCCTTTTTTTTTCAATTAAAATTGTGATCAGGCGGATTCCTACGGAAAACAGGAAATTACGGTCATTATAAACTTTCGACAGGGATTTGATTCAATTCACTCGACAAAATCAAATCAACGCAGAAATCCTCGACAAGAAAAAAAAACATTCAATAGTGGTGAATTCTGATTTCAAGCCCCGAACATTCAAAATAGAATAAAAATCGCCACAATAATCAGAAAAACAGGTTGGATCACGCGGTTTTATTGTTTTGTGTGGGAACATTTCCTTCCTCTTATTGTCGAAAATAATAACTGTCAACGATGAACAAGTATTCCATTCAGTGATGCAGAAAAACGGTGACATTGTCACGAAACACTATACGTATATAATGGCGATGAGGAAAAAAAATCAACGAAAAAAAAATCCAGTGATTTCCGGAAATTCAAAAGAAAAAAAAAAATACATCAGGTCGACGACAAGTTGACGGCGCATATTGAAAGCGATTCAAAAGCTATGTACGAGCATTTTTATACGAGGGACTTCGGCGGATATCAAATACCACGTGTTTACCCCTCATCATCTTTTTTCACGTGACAAAAAAAAAATGTTTTCCATTTCCTTCCTGTAAATAAAAGCGTGAATGGTTCGAATATCTGATAGGGATATGAATGGGAAGAACATAAGCACTTTCATGGCTTTCAGAGTCGACCTTTCAACACCGCGACTCCGGATTTCATGAGAAAAATGATTTCGTTTATTGTGGGTAAAAACTATCGGACTTTTCCCCCGATGATTATCTCTTGATCAAGTCGCCCTTTGTGTTTGTTGTACGTGTGTGAACATGGGAAAATGCTCCGGATATTATTCATTTTTAAGTTATTTTCAAATGTAATGAAAAAGTGCATTGAAAGACGATCGTAATGTTGAAATAACCCAGAACATTCTAAATTTCTCTTTAATTTAAAATTCTTGGCAGCTAGTTTTTCCTCATTCTCTTAAATAAATTAGACAGGAATTTAGAATTACTCTTTTCCTTCTAAATTTAGACAGACAATCGAAAAATTCGTTTGTGAATTCTGGAAACATGCGCTCAACACCCAAAAAAAAAATAAGCCATGAAAATTTAGTCAAAATTGTCGTAAAAGCGAGATTTCCTTCAAATCATCCTAGCTTTGTGAAAAGGTCGAAAAAATCTATCATGTCTACGATTCAAAAATGCATCAATAATATTTACAATGACTGAAAAGAAGCAGAATTTCAGTCGGGAATTTTTTGAAAACGAGACCTTGTTTTCAGGAAACTCTCTCATATATAGAAGTGGCTCTTCAAAAAACCCCAATATAAAGAAATTTTCTGTGATTTACAATTTTAAAATGACTGAAAATATTTACAATGGCTAAAAAGAAGCAGAATTTCAGTCGGGAATTTTTTGAAAGCGAGACTGGTGTTTTCAGGAAACTCTCTCATGGAAGTGGCTCTTCAAAAAGAAACCCCAATATAAATAAATTTGTGTGATTTACAATTTAAAAATGACCCGAGAAATTTCGATGGGCCGCAGAACGCGATAGAAATTTCCCTGAAATTTCCTTCCAGCATATTCGAAGGAGAAAAAAAAATCGCGAAAAATGAATGAAGCTATCCCAGGAATTTCCCATGCTTTGGCTGGGACTGCAGGAATCGAAAAAACCCCCGGTGGGTTCCGGGGCACAAGTCCGGGGAAACCACAACCTGAAAGCTCCGGATTGATAAACTGCCCATTCGACAAAAACCCGGTCCCCGGGCCCCGGACGACTGTCAGCAAACGCGTCTCCCAGAATTGATCCCGAAGCCCCGAAATCATTAGCCCCCTCGGGAAGGCGTGGGAAACCCTCAAACACCCCCACCTTCCTATTATTATTTTCTTTAAAAGATAATCTAAATTTAGACAGACAATCGAAAAATTCGTTTGTGAATTCTGGAAACATGCGCTCAACACCCAAAAAAAAAATAAGCCATGAAAATTTAGTCAAAATTGTCGTAAAAGCGAGATTTCCTTCAAATTATCCTGGCTTTGTGAAAAGGTCGAAGAAATCTATCATGTCTACGATTCAAAAATGCATCAATGATATTTACAATGACTAAAAAGAAGCAGAATTTCAGTTGGGAATTTTTTGAAAACGAGACTTTGGTTTTCAGGAAACTCTCTCATAGAAGTGGCTCTTCAAAAAAAACCCCCAATATATAGAATTTGTCCGTGATTTACAATTTAAAAATGACTGAAAATATTTACAATTGCTAAAAAGAAGCAGAATTTCAGCCGGGAATTTTTTGAAAACGAGACTTTTGTTTTCAGGAAACTCTCTAAATAGAAGTGGCTCGTCAAAAAAAACCCCCAAAGCAATATAAAGAATTTGTCTGTGATTTACAATTTAAAAATGACCCGAGAAATTTCGGTGGGCCAGAACACGAAAGAAATTTCCCTGAAATTTCCTTCCAGCATATTCGAAGGATAAAAAAAAATCGCGAAAAATGAATGAAGCTATCCCAGGAATTTCCCATGCTTGGCTGGGACTGCAGGAATCGAAAAAACCCCCGGTGGGTTCCGGGGCACAAGTCCGGGGAAACCACAACCTGAAAGCTCCGGATTGATAAACTGCCCATTCGACAAAAACCCGGTCCCCGGGCCCGGGACGACTGTCAGCAAACGCGTCTCCCAGAATTGATCCCGAAGCCCCGAAATCATTAGCCCCCTCGGGAAGGCGTGGGAAACCCTCAAACACCCCCACCTTCCTATTATTATTTTCTTTAAAAGAGAAGGACGACTGTCAGCAAACGCGTCTCCCAGAATTGATCCCGAAGCCCCGAAATCATTAGCCCCCTCGGGAAGGCGTGGGAAACCCTCAAACACCCCCACCTTCCTATTATTATTTTCTTTAAAAGATAAAAAAAATAGAGCAAAAGATATAGCCACTTCAATTTAACCAAAGAAGACCAAAAATAAATTACATTTGAAAGAGACACAGAACAATTTGAAATGGAGTCATTGACTCCATAAAAGAAATCCAGATTTATTGTTTTGCTTATATAGAGGTAGTAAGTTGAACCTCTCAAAATCAAATTTTTAGGGACCAGAAAAAAATTCAACTTGGGAAAGTTTTGACTTGGAGAAGTTTTGAGTTAGGAAAACAATTATTTTTTCTGCAAGGACAAGTAAAAAAACAAATTGCAGAAAATTATAAATGAGGATATTCTGGGCCCAAACTTGCTTCTTAACCCTTGTGTGGCAAAGTTGGGATATTTTTGCAAGATTTTGTGCCACTGAGAACTGGGAATCAAAAAATACAACTTTTGTACAAAGGCCTAAGTTGGGAAAAAGTGTGAATTTTTTTCTAATCTAGCAGAAACTTTTTGAAGAAAAAAAAACAAGTCTGGGTGGCGTTTTTTTCTGCATTCCTGGCATAGGATTAGCATGGATGATTCCTGAAAACAAAAGAGAATTTCTAAATTAGGACTTTTCTAAATTAGGAAATTCGCATCACAGAGAACAACCAAATTCAGCGGCAGATTTGTAAATTGACAAATATAATCAAGCCTTATTCCGTTGCAAAGATTTCCAAAAAAACGTCTGATTCCATCAAGATTCATGATTAATTCAAACGTCCTCACCAAAAATCTATTTTTCTAGACCCATTGAGGAATATACGTTTTTTTTCGCAAAAATTCCTCGAATCCCGCCAAGATGAATGTTCAATTTAAGCGTCGTCATCATAAATAGATTTTTCTAGACAAATTGACGAATATAATCAGCATTATTCCGTTGCACGGATTTTCCAAAATCAAGTCTGATTCCGTCAAGATTCTTGCTTAATTTCATCAGTGTCTTCACCATAATTCGATTTTTTAAGACACGAATTTCGGAAACTAATGAAGTCGAAAAATTTAAATCCCCGCTGAGACCGAATGCCAAACCCCAAAGCCCGTTACAATCAATCAAAATATTTTTTTCCCAGCAAGACAAAGTCGCTTGTAACTCAATGCCATCATCTCAATTTCATATTCCTTTCTTATTTCTTTCAACCAAGAAATAACAGGGCAGTAATATTTTTTCAGAAAACGCGTCACGGGCATTGACAACGGCGTGACGAATATGCATGAGGCGAATATACAAAAATCTCCTTCATGTTTCAGGGGTTTTTTCTTTTCTTTTTTTTGCTTGTTCTCACCTGGAAGGGCATGTGACCGAAACCTTTTGGTCATTGCTCTCGAAATTCGACAAAGGACGTTCCATTCATCAGGAGAAATCAGTGCCCTTTTGACACTGAGGTTCACAACCCTTGGGGGGGAACAATGTTCAGGCGATTGGCCAACCAGCAGTATTACAGGGTGTCCAAAAAGAGAGAGAGAGACATAATTTAATAGAATGCAGTGAAATCAGAAACGAAAAAAAGAAAAACACAGGCAATCTGCCTTTTGAGGCCAAGAACACAAATTCATGGGGTTGCCTTGAATGTTGATGTTCCTAGTTGTAATAAATTTTATTGAATGTTTTCAGCAGAGTCAAATAAGATTAAAAATTCAAGAGAATAAACACAATCAATCCACAAAACATAATTAAATCACAAGATCAGATCACAGCGTATAGCCCCATGATATTAAAAATTTGTCAGGAAGGGCGCAGAAATTTAGCTGAAATTTACTAAAAATATTTCAGACAATCAAAAATCATCTCTGGAAAAATTACGATGAATATTGTCAGTTGATTGGGTCTCAACAATGCTGAATAAAATGTATCGATGACTTTAAAATAAATGATCGATTCTTTGAAAAAAATTAACATTCTAAACTTGCTCATTTCTACAAACACTATATAGGAAAAGTTTAGGAATTACTTCAGAACTTTACAAATGAGCTGAAAATATTTTCAGACGATCAAAAATTGTCCGTGGAACAATTTTGACGAATATTATTAGTTGTCTATACATCATTGGGCTAGCTCAACAATACTGAATAAAAAAGTATCGTTAACTTTCAAATAAAATGATTGATTCCTGGAAAAACTTGAAAGTGACTCTAATTTCTAAACACTAGGTAAAGTCTAGACGTTCTGTCTGAACATAGCAAAATAAAATGAAAACATGCTGTTGTACTCATTTGACGGATCGTCTCCGAACAGCATTTGAGACAATGCAGCAGATGAAAAGAACGAACCCGTATTTATGGGCATGTTTTCGTTTCACTCATTTTCTCAACAAAAGCCAACCCCATCACTTAACACTCATCAACGGAACAGACACGAAAAAAAAGAAAACCCTCAGAAACCTGACCCGACTTTGTTCCCGAGAGCCCCGCATTATTATAAACATTGACCCTTCGATGGTTCGTGTGTCACTCGGCCAAAAGCCGTGCCATTTATTTATTTTTGCGCGCGAACCTTTTTCGAGATATTATGTTCCCAACCTTTTTTCTTTTATTATAAAAAATAGCGAAGAAAGGATCTTCTTCTCCCCCTTTTTCCTGGGCTTTTCCTTCAGGGAAAACAGAATAATTAACCCCTGGCTTCGCGGAGCACAGGTTATATTGTATTCCGGGTCCCAGGTTCTCGTTTTTGTGATGCAAAACGTATTTATACCGGTGACTGGAAGAAGGAAAATGCAAAAAAGGGGGGGATATGAAGGAAGTTTCTTTTTTGCTTCCTTCTTATTTTATTTACTGATTTTCTGGCGCCATGCTGCGAGCAAGGCATCCTCTTGTCATGGTTATGAATGTCGGAGCGAAGCATAAAATTTTTGTTCACAGAGGAAAAGAAGGGAATTTAGTTTTTTTTTTTTTTTTTCTGGGTGGTGGATTCGGGTCATGCTTCTCACAACTTACACATCGTTTCTATATATCACAAGAAACATTTACAACAACAACAAAAACCCGAGACTTTTTTGTATGCGTCCGAAATAAACGTCAATTATATGGCGAAAAATTTTACAAGCGCGCGCGAGAATCACGCGAATTTTAATTTTCATGACACGCTTCTGGCATCACAACATTAAAAATATTTAATTACAGGAAACGAAGCCTGACCCAACTTGGAAATTATAAGGCGAGATTTATCTTTTTGCGTCACTTTTTTTCAATGAGAGCTTTAACGCTATCAACCATCGAAAAAACTATATAACGAGCTCTGTTTGAGTTGGTTTCGCAATTTAATTAGTCAATTAGTCACGCAATTCATTAATTTGTTTATATTCATTAATATTTCACTGTGTTATGGCCTGTTGAAATATTAAATTGCGCACGCTGATTTTGGATCTCTTCAATTTATGAGACTTTCCAAACCCGTGATTTACGTAAAATATTGTAATTTACAAGTAACTGCGTATCTAATTTCAAACGACCAGAAAAATCGCATGCTTTCAAAATGCATTTGATCGCCACGTCTTTTCCCCATTAATAGCTGGAATTTGTGAATGAAAAATCCAAATTTTTTCTTCGAAGCATGAATGTTGAGAATTTTTTTCCGCGGTGTGGATAATGGATTTTTTTAGAGCTTGGAGGAACCGAATTACAACAAAAATTCAAGTGAATTTTAATCTTTTCTGAATCTCATTCATATGTACTACTGTCTTTTGTCTTAGATAATCAACATCCACTGATAACATTCAATGAATTGCAAGAATAATTAACTAATGAAATTGCGACATCAACTCAGATCAGAGCTCATTATATAATTTTTTCGATGGTTGATAATTTTAAAGCTCTAATTTCATCAGCATGGCTCATTGAAAAAAAAGTGACGCAAAAGATAAATTTTGAATTATAATTTCCAAGTAATGGTTCATGCCCATAGACTAACCTAATTATATATACAAGCCTTTAAAAATCATCACATTTTCGCTTGATATATCTGACGTTTTTTCAAAGGATGGCGGGGATTAAAAATGATGATCCAGGAGACTATTAAGAATTTAGCTTTCCTGCTTCTTTTTTTTTTCTCCGCGATCCGAAAAACACCTTCTTCGACTTGTCTCTCAATTTGGCATTCATTTGTAATAATTTTTTAAATAACCACTGCTTTGAAAAAATGTCTCCCGAGAATGAGGAGAGATTTCGCTTCCCAGCAAATCGACAGTTATTTTCCTCGCACCCAACCAAAAAACAAATTTTCCAAGTTGCAGGAATGATGTTCGAGCATGAGCATACTGCATACGTAAAATGCAAATTAACGAAACATGTTTAAAATAAATGAAGAACTCGCAGCAATTATCTGTGAAAGGAAAACAGAACTTGACCAGCAGAGGGATGTCTCGCGTGACGGGAACGCCCGCTGGCATGGAAGCCGGCCGTTGGCGGGATTAATCTCCTCGTCTGCCATTTTCTTGTCCAACAACACACACACACAGACTTCCGCAAGAAAGCAAAGCAAAAAGCTTGTTTGGTTCACGAAACACGATGCTTGTTTTTGTTGTTGTTCAATAAAATATGCGTATTAGCAGCTCACGTGCTCGTTTAGTGCTGTTTGGCACACATAGGTCTAGTGCTTTGGCAAAAGACGCCTGGTGCCCTCCGAAGTCTGAGGAGCGGCGGGGCAAAATTAATTCGATCAACACGGCATCATCATAATTCCTGGGACGAATAACGAGGAAAGTTAGTCGGAAATTTCTTCTTTCTTGAGAATTTTAGTAGTGTCCCTCTTTGCGAAAGATGAGAGAGTAATTATGGAAATTCCTCCCAGGAATTTAATATTCCTTAATATTTTAAAGATGGAATTATGTAAATAAAAAAAAAATTGCACAGTGAAAACTACAGTAGTTTCATCCCATTTGCACTCATCAAGCTCCAGGCACAACCTTTCATTCCTTGCTTTTAGGGGACATCAACTGTCTGGATCATGCATCTTGAAATATGGAAAGCCATTTGTTCAATGCCTTTTTTGATGATCAAATTTTTTAAAGATTGTTAGCTTAGGTTAGGTTTGGTTACTTCAAGTTTATTTTAGGATTATTTATATCAATTTTGGTTAGGTTAGTTTTAGGTTTGGCTGATTTAGTTTTTATATGATTCCTCTTTGTCTGCAAATATCATCTTAGATGCAATGTCAGAGAAAACTTATTTGGAAGTAAATTTTTGAAGGCCCCAAAAAACAAGGGATGAAATTTCGAATTAACCAATTTGAAGAGATCACGCTGTTGGAAAAAACTTCGGCATGTCAATAATTTGGCGCCAGACAAGTAATTCTTCTGCCTCTTGATCTCAAGAAAAATTTAGCTGCTTCTGCTGGAGCCTGAGACCCAAACCCAGCAAGTTTGGTTCCCAGGCCCAGTAAGGACATCCCTGAATTGATCTCTATAATCCGCTTCCTTCAACTCTTCCTTTCCTGATTTCTGGATTTCATTTGACCAGACACTTGCATTCAAATTGCTGACCCAAGCAGATCTCTGAGCAGAGAAGCTACTTATGCATTATATTGAAATCTTGACCAGTGTTCCTCATATTTCTGAGTTATTTTATACGCATAATCGTCGAGTGCACGAGCAAATCACGACAAACCGTGTGTATCCAGATCACGAAACCGTTTTCTGCGGACCACGGGAGGCTTCAGACTCCTCGCCGCCCCGTTTTAATTAAATATCAACACCGCATCATCATAATTCCTGGGACGAATAACGAGGAAAGTTAGTCGGAAATTTCTTCATTCTTGAGAATTTTAGTAGTGTTCCTCTTTCTTTGCGAAAGAGAGAGAGAGAGATGGAATTATGGAAATAAAAGCAAGGACGCCGTGAAAACTACAGTAGTTTCACCCCATTTGCACTCATCAAGCTCCTGACACAACCTTTTATTCCTTGCTTTTAGGGGACATCAACTGTCTGGATCATGCATCTTAAAATATGAAAAGCCATCAAGTTCAACGCCTTTTTTGACGATAAAATTGTTTAAAGATTGTTAATTTAGGTTAGGTTAGGTTTGGTTACTTCAAGTTTATTTTAGGATTATTTATATCAATTTTGGTTAGGTTAGTTTCAGGTTCGGCTGATTTAGTTTTGATATGATTCCTCTTTGTCTGCAAATATCATCTTAGATGCAATGTCAGAGAAAACTTATTCAGAAATACATTTTTGAAGGCCCCAAAAAACAAGGGATGAAATTTTGAATTAACCAATTTGAAGAGATCACGCTGTTGGAAAAAACTTTGGCATGTCAATAATTTGGCGCCAGACAAGTAATTCTTCTGCCTCTTGATCTCAAGAAAAATTTAGCTGCTTCTGCTGGAGCCTGAGACCCAAACCCAGCAAGTTTGGTTCCCAGGCCCAGCAAGGACATCCCTGAATTGATCTCTAATCCACGTCCTTCAACTCTTCAAAAGGACTAAAGACCTAAAGTAAACTGGTCTGTGAACGTAAGTTTAACGACTGGGTTCGTCTAGAGACTCGTCTCTTCGATGAATACGTAATATAACTTTAGAACTGGTCACAAGGAGTATAAAGACAAAATATACCTCAAATATGATCCTGTTTGCACAGGGTCGACGTCGGACCGACTAACTGACACAAAGAAAAGACTAACTAAGTAAGTGAATGGACTCGTAGTTAAAGAAATATAGTGAGACTAAGGTTAGAAAAACGTAACAGTTAAACATTCAAAATTCTCAATTTTTTTCATCAGCTTTGTGAGAAGTTCTATCACTCTTCAACTCTTTTTCTCACACACACCACAAGAAGGGATTATTACTGGAAATTTGATGCATGAATTGGGAATCATGATTTTTTTTCAAGGAATCACAGATGGACTCTTGGTACAATAAAATTCTGGGGACCAAAAAAGTAATCATTGTGGAAAGAACTTGTTGCAGAGATTCAACATCAGTTGAACACTTGATTAAATTCTTGAATACACCCACTTTTTAACATCCCTGCTGTACAGCCACAATGTTTTTTTTTAAAGTCTCGTTATGAAAAAATTTTCAGGTCCCTATTTCTGTATTTTTTGCATATTGGCACATCTCTTTTCCACTCATGAGATAAATTTGCATTTTGGATGTAATTCTGGTTCACTTTTGATTCTAAGACAGACCCAGTCCCCTCCCCCCCCAAAAAGAAGAAACTTGCAAAATAAACATCTTTGATCAAATGTAAAATCGTGCATTTGACATTTGAAATAAAAGTTCGAAGGGAAATTTTTCGCGAAAATTATGCGAAGAATGCCGCGGAGCTTTCAGAATTCCTTCTTCTTTATAATTATTTTTTCCTTGCGGACGAAGGCATTGTTTGCTTAGCTCGGTGTTTATACAGACAAATGCGAAGACTGCAAAAATCCAGTGTCCTACATGGCAAAAAAACCGTTTTCGCAAACCGCGGGGGACTTGAACTCGAAACGTTTAACGATTCAGGACAAATTCATTTTGCCTTGACTTCTTTTTCCCGTCTGGTTTGTGCACACAACAAACAATCCATCACGTCCAAGGTTTTTCTTCGCACGTCTTCTGAAATATTTCGTGTGTGCCTCAAATGCAAAATTTTGAAATTTTTATTATTCTACAATATTCTGGGTTTTTTTTTTGAAAGACAGAAATGATGGAATGATGCAAACGGAACCATGAAAGAAACTCTACCCCCTTTTTTTGAATTCTCAGTTACGTCAAAGTTTCTGCCAGCAAGTATAAAATCAGGAAAGAAGAATTTAATTGATGCGAGATGTTTGCAGAATTTGAATTTTTTTAAACGCTATTATTCTTTTATGGGATGTTCGCGGATGCGATGAGGCGACCAGCACTGCTAAAATGAACAGCAATTCAAACCTTTTTTTTTGTGTGGGAAACTTTGGAAATGTTTAAATATTGAGCAAGAAAAGTGCATGTGAACTACACGTATCAAGTATACTATACAAGCACCTTTTTTCTCAAATTTCAGAAGAAAAAAAATGGGTGTGTGTCATAAGCGGGTACAAATTTTTCAAGAAGTTTTAGGAAGTTATTTGTGCATTATAATTAGTTATAATGAAGAAATTTGGAATAAATGTACCAAGAAAACTTGTTAATACTGAAAAAGTTGAAAATTGATCAGATTTTCATTCAATTCATGTCTAAAGTCAAAATTGTTGTTGTTATTTTCAAAATTTTGTGGATTTAGATTCACTAAAAATTGGGGTCCACGTCTTACTCCTGGATAAGTTTTTAGCAAAATTTCCAATTGAAAAACCCCTGTGCGCGCCTTATTTGAGGGTGCATGGTACTTGAGTAAATACCGTACTTTGGATTTCAATTTTTCATGTGCATATTTTCTCTAAACCACCTTGAAGTAAAAAAAAAAATTTAAACTGCTTTTATTGGAATAAACCTGCAATTTACGAGTCTTCAATTCTCAATCATGCAATATCCAGATGTGGAAAATCCATCTCTACTGAAATGCATGCACTTTTTGAGACACCCCCAGCATACCCAAAGAACCCGCCCCCCCCCCCTTTTCGGCAACCCTTTTCGATGTGTATCCAGCGAAAACCTTCGCCAAAAGAAGCCCTTGACGATCTTTCCTAAATTACACTAGGCGTGCAACTGACAACACAGGCTTTCGTCATTCACCCCCCCAAAAAAAACCTGCCAACTCCACAAAGCCTCCAAAAAATATAATAAATAAAACAAAACAAAAACGCACTCACTCAATTGTCTCATCCAGCAGGACGACAAGGGAAAAAGGAAGCCTCTGAAGTACAAAAAAACAAAAAATCCATGAATAAAAGCGAACTAGAAATAACATGAAAGCAGACCGACGGAAGGAAGCACGTGTCGGAGAACAAGTAGAAGAAGAAGAAGAAGAACCCCGTTCGACCGGGTTCTCTTTTTTTTTGTGCCCCCCACTCTTCCGACGGAAACCCGCGCCATAAAAAATAAATAAAATACGTCGCAGGGTGTCGTAAATCTGGCCACGGGTGTCGCGTGCGCTATTTTGCACGGGAGTGACACTGTGTCGTCGGCAAAAAAAAATGAATGTAAATAAAAAATACTGCTCTGTGGATGGTCTGTAAGTCTTGGCACTTTCGATTTTGATGTCATTTTATGCGGACTTACCAGCATCCAAAATCTTGAAAAAAATTGAAAAAAAATTTTCGACGCATGGGCGGCGGAAACAGGATATTTTGAAGAATTTGAAATCCGATGCTATAATTTATTTCTCCCAAAAAGTGACATTCTTGCTATTTTTTATTGTTTGAGTAGAAAATATTTCCCAAGATCAAGCTGACGACTGGAACTTTGTTAAAAATCAAAATTATTGAATATAAAATGAAAGCATGTTTTAACTTTGGCAGAAAGATTTGTTCGTTACTTTCCAGAGAGAGAGAAAAACAATTGGGATCGCGTGATTAAGTAAATATGAAAACGTTTTCACAAATAATCTAAACATTCTCACAAGTTTTGTTCAACGGATGTCAATAAACTCAAAAAGACGGCCCTCGACCTGAAGAAAATGACAGTAATTATATTCGTTTCTTCTAAATAATAAATCAACTATGGCACAAATAATCATATGCGCGAAAAATTGAATTTCTTCTTCACTGTATATATGCCTCACTTCGTCGTGGAATTTCCAAAAAATGTTTTTGCCGAAATTTGAAGACGTGATGGAAAGTGAAGCTTTTACTTCATCTCACTTTAAAAAATCATAGGTTCGAAAATTTCATTGACAATAATATTAAAATTTAACTTCTAAATTTTCCGACATTTTCCAAACTGCACGTTTGTGTCCATGACGATGAACGAGGACGTCACCTGACTGAAATTAAAATTCGCTGAATAAAAAAAAACCCTCAGCATGTTCATTTGAAACAAGTTTGAAAACTTGTGGAATATCCCTGGTATTTGTTCAGCCTCCCTCTCCAGTATGGGTTTTGTTGCTTAATCGTTCGTATATAACCGGATAGGTTGTTTTTTTCGGTAGGCAGATCCCATTTATTTGTCAAGTTCACGGACATGCAGTCTCCGATCTGAAAAGATGAATTCAACTGGAAACTTGCTTTCAGCCCATTTTTTGCGTGCCTACTTCCGGGTTTGAGGTATATCTCATAAATCCTAGCTCAGTCAATCCCTCTCATTTTCTGACAAACGGTGCATGCATGTTTTATGGGGAATGGTGAGTATTTTGTGTTGATGGGGGAACTATGATGTTCATGGGTGATCCAGGATTTCGACAATTTTCATTTTTGGAGTATACCATGACAGCCAATTTGAGAGCTAAATAGAGAACAAAGCACTGCAAAACAGAGGTTATCTGCAGAATATTATTGATGAATGAATGAATGAACAGAACACTTTATTTGCTGTTTTTAAGCATTCACAAGGTTTAATCAAGATTTCCACAACCAAACCCCCTTCCCACCCAACCTAAATCCATTCAATGACATTTAATCACTTCAGAGCAGGAAACAGCGCACAAATTGATAAAAAATAAAAGAGAATACAATCCATGAAATACAACTGGACATCTGACATGTATGCATACACCCATTCATTCCCTGACATTGGAAACAAAATATATGTAAAAATTAATTTAAAGCACAAGGTCTTCAGCTTGTTTCTGTATGAGGTTTAGTTAAATGAACAAAATATAGATAATCTTTGATGCAAAATCATATAAGGCCAACAGNTTAATTTAAAGCACAAGGTCTTCAGCTTGTTTCTGTATGAGGTTTAGTTAAATGAACAAAATATAGATAATCTTTGATGCAAAATCATATAAGGCCAACAGTTTATCTAGATTATTGATAGTTTTGAAGATATCCAGTATTTTCAACAAAATTTAAAAGTTAATCAGCAACAGCCAAGACTGAAAATATCCGTCAAAACTTGGCCTTTCTCCCCGTTTTGAATGAATCTTCCCACAATAATTGCACATAAACAAAATTAAGCCAGCTACTTGAGTGAAATCTTATTTTTCTTCTGCAGTATAAGTCTGTTATTTTTCAATAGAAAAATTAAATTTATAAGTGCTTTTCCAGGAATTGAGAAATCTGGGCATTTGGAAGATAGGTGCTTAATTCTGAGAAGCAATTGAGGGAATCTATATTGATCATTGAGATCACAACGCAATTACTCAACACGATCAGCAGAAATGAAGGAATTGAGAAGTTTTAAAGAATTTATTTATATTATCTGCCGAATTAGCAACATACACTTTTTTGGCACACTGAATATTTTTGATCAGTAAGAAATAGTTCAGGGATATGCTCCTAATTCTGATGAAATAGCGCATATTTTCAACATTCAAGTGCATTAGAGTGATTTTACAGCACAGGCTACATATTTTTTTTCTGAAAAAAAAAATTATCCAAGAATGGTGGATATTTAGTAGAACAGTGTTCCCATCCTTTTCGGGCCCCGGGATCAGAAAATTTCTGAAAAATTCTATGTGGACAGGCAAAATTTCACAAAATGTCTGAGAAAATGCAACATTTTTTTAGCGACTTTATGATGGCACGTGTTGTTGGAAAAGTTGATCCTTTTTTTCAAAAATTAAGTTAAAAACCAATGAAGCAGCTGTGTTGTGGAATATCTTTAAAAATTAGAAAGGTAGACTTGAAGAAAACTGTCCCAGAATGTCAAATTTTCTCCAAAGGTTATTAGGAGAAAAGCCAAGCAATATATATTTCAACGTGTAATTTCAACTGCCATTGTTTTTCTGAACAAACCCCGTTCGACCGGGTTCTCTTTTTTTTTGTGCCCCCCACTCTTCCGACGGAAACCCGCGCCATAAAAAATAAATAAAATACGTCGCAGGGTGTCGTAAATCTGGCCACGGGTGTCGCGTGCGCTGTTTTGCACGGGAGTGACACTGTGTCGTCGGCAAAAAAACTGAATGTAAATAAAAAATACTGCTCTGTGGATGGTCTGTAAGTCTTGGCACTTTCGATTTTGATGTCATTTTATGCGGACTTACCAGCATCCAAAATCTTGAAAAAAATTGAAAAAAAATGTTCGACACATGGGCGGCGGAAACAGGATATTTTGAAGAATTTGAAATCCAATGCTATAATTTATTTCTCCCAAGTCACATTCTTGCTATTTTTTATTGTTCGAGCAGAAATTATTTCCCAAGATCAAGCTCACGACTGGAACTTTGGTAAAATCAAAATTATTGAATAAAATGAAAGCATGTTTCAACTTTGGCAGAAAGATTTTTCGGTTACTTTTCAGATAGAGAGAGAGAAACAATTTTATTTGCAAATAAGTGATGAGATCGCATGATTAAGTAAATCTGAAAACTTTTTCACAAATAATCTAAACATTCTCACAAATTTTTTTAAACGGATGTCAATAAACGCAAAAAGACGGCCCTCGACCTGAAGAAAATGACAGTACAGTAAATAGATTCGTTTCGTCTGAATAATAAATCAACTTTGGCACAAATAATTACATGCGCATAAAATTTCAGTTCTTCTTTACTACGCATCACTTCGTCATTGAATTGCAAATTTTGTTTAGCCCAAATTTGAAGAAGGGATGGAAAGTGAAGCTTGTACATCATCTCACTTTAAAAAATCATAGGTTCGAAAATTTAATTGACAATAATAGTAAAATTTAACTTCTAAATTTTCTGACATTTTCCAAACTGCGTGTTTGTGTCCATGACAATGAACGACGAGGACGTCACCTGACTGAAATTAAAATTCGCTGAATAAAAAAAAACCCTCAGCATGTTCATTTGAAACAAGTTTGAAAACTTGTGGAATATCCCTGGTATTTGTTCAGCCCCACTCTCCAGTATGGGTGGGAAGGGGGTTTGG
The DNA here is from genome assembly GCA_905338405.1 of Notodromas monacha. NCBI lineage: Eukaryota > Metazoa > Arthropoda > Ostracoda > Podocopida > Cyprididae > Notodromas > Notodromas monacha. Next base: position 27,171 of record CAJPEX010003655.1, read on the forward strand.
TTGTGGAAATCTTGATTAAACCTTGTGAATGCTTAAAAGCAGCAAATAAAGTGTTCTGTTCATTCA
>CAJPEX010003656.1:0-23790 GCA_905338405.1 Notodromas monacha
GAATACAAAAACAGTCACCTATGGTCAAATTGCAAATTGGTCAAATTGCAAGACACTCCCTGAAATTCAAAAATAAAAGTACAAATACGCAAAAAATGGTCAAAGCTGGTCAAATTGTGGGGCAAGGTTCAAATTGCAAGTCAACCTCCCTGCAAATTTGACTGTCAAATTGCAGGGTCAAATTGCAAGGCACCAACTGCATTATATTACAGCGAACGTTTTTAATGTCCTTCTACCATTTGTAAAATAGGCTTGTTTGCAGAATTTTTTGACCATTGAATCCATTTTAAAGAGACAAAGCTATCCCCGGAAATAATTCTAGGCTTAAACCAACTGATTTTTACTGTATTTTAGTGAATTTAGTAGTGCAGTACAGAACATATTAGTTTTTGCGTGTAGAAGGTAAAGTAAAAGAGGGGAACTGTTTTCAGCAATTTTGTATGAACCTTTGAAAGAAAGCAAATTATTCAAGATCATGTGGAGTGATTTAAAATTTTTCTCAAGAGACTATCCCGGGTACTGTGATGTTCTTTGATGTAGAGGACATTAAAATAAAACATCCCTGCTATTACATGTAAATGTGGAAATCACAACACTAAAATTATTCTGAGCATGTGCATGTGATTCCTTGCAAAAACCTTTTGATATTTCTTTATAAATTTCCCTTTATTTATCTTATTCTTGCCTATCTTTGATTCAAGGCAGGAAAATTTGTGTGGGACTCACAGTGCATCACTTAATCAGGGTTTCCCTTGAGAACACAATGGAGGAAGATTTGTTCCTAGGAACATTTGTGGCAGTACCAGAGGGTGGAACTAAATCAAGGGTATATACTGCATTTCAAAAGTTTGCACGAGAACTCGTTGAACGCAAAATTCCAAAAAAAAGGAATGCAAATAAGAAAACGAAGGATAATCTTGGCGATAAAAGGCGGAAATTGGGTTAACTTTTGAGACGACCTCCTCGCGAATTTTCTGACAAGAAAGAGAATTACCCTGAGCAAGAACCGATGCTCGACTTCCGACCTTTTTCTTTTCCTCCTCTCACCAACTGCGGATATGAGTGAAGTTCACCATGCTTCATATATTTTCTGTCTCCATTTGCGGGGTTATTCGTTTTCAAAAAGAGCAAAGAACTAGGAAGAGAGAGAAGTGACACGGGTAATAATTCTTCGGGCTGAAAGCTAGAATGTGGATTCGTGCTTTCAACTGAGTTTCTTGTGAAACGGCTTCCGAGACTTCTCTGGATTTTCCCCGGGATTCGACCCTTTTGCAGAGTAAAGGGCTGTAAACATTCATTTCCTGCTCTTTTCCCTCCTTTTGTTCGTGCTGCATACGATATTTCATCTCTGATCCCTTCTTTTGTATGTTTCAAGACCCCCAGTTTTCAGCACCCTCTTCATTTCGAGTAACATCCTGATCTTTTGCAACACTAAAGAGCACAAAGTTTCTTCTAGTACTAAGGCTAAGAGTTCACCTCCAATGGCAAGTTCATTATTGGGCTGCAGAGAAGTTGTTGGGAAACCACAACCACACGCCGAATAATGGTGAAATTAAATCATAAAACTTATATTTAAACCTAGCATCTGATAACAAACGACAAGCCCTCTCAGGAAAGAAAAACCACTTCTCAAGGAGAAGCATGCAACTCCAGAAAGACAATGAAAAACCAGACCTGATTTCTGCACAAAGTCTGTCCACCAAAGAAAAATACCACATTTGCAATCAAACTTTTGACTGTGAAGGGTGTACTTAAATCCAAAATTCCCAAGAGTTCTGCTGAGTTGTTTGAAGTGTTGTTGAAATTATCCTCGAACAATCTGTTTGTAGGGAAGAAATTCGAAATACAATTGAAACAGTTTTGAATTAGAAATCCTAAAGGGATTCCCGGCCTTGTTCCAGGCTGATTCTGCTTTTTATTTCCAAATTTCGAACTTTTCTTTATCCTACATTTTGATCCTCTAGCAATTTCCTCCACATTTGTGTTGAGGTAAGTTATTCCTCAACAGAAGTCTCCAGACTTTTCTCAGGAGGATTTGTTCATTGAAAGAAATATTTCAAGGTAAATAGTCTGAAAAATAAATCAACTTGAAAATACTGTTTCGAATCGTTGTTAGTCCTTGCGTCAGGGTTTTGACTCCTGGTGCAAAGCTTTCAAATTAATCAATACATGGCATGTGCTAGTTATTCAAGTAAAAATTCAATTCCCAGGAGAATAGTTGGAAAAAATACCCAGTCTGACAAATACACTTTGAATCTTCAAAATATCGCTGTTGGAAGTTCTCGCATACTATTTTGACTCATGGTCCTTAGCTTGAAAAAAAAAACTTGACAAGAGTTTATTGAACGGTCAAATTTCAGTTCATACGGGAAAGGTTAAAAAATAATCTAAAATTACTGTATGAATCTTATTGAAATCACCATCGGCATTTATCGCGTCAAGCGTTTGACTCATACTATGAAGCACCAAATTTAAATGAAGCAAAACTTGACCTTGAGAAATTGAGTGGGAAATGGTTTAGAAATAGCCAAGCTTGGAAAACAAAATTTGAAATCGCTGTTGGAATTCTCCGCATCATGGTTTTCGACTCCATGTAGATGCAAAGCTTTCGAATGAGCAAAACTTTGACAAGATCTAGTTCAAGTAAAAATTGAGTTCAAGGTGAATGGTTGGCGGAAGAATGACCCAACTTTAAAAATAGTGTTCGAAATCGCTGCCGGAATTGTTCGACGCATCAAACGTTTTGATTCCAGGTGAAAAGCTTTCGACTGGAAGAAAAACACTTGATGAAATGAGCTTGAATCAATATCCCGAGGTGAAGTTTCTATATCAAATTCTTGTTCTTCGATTCACAAATTTCAGGAAAAATTACTGCGCAGTTTGAAAAATAACTCAACTTGAAAAATACTGTTTGAAATTACTGTTGGATTTCCTCATCGCAACAGGGTTTTGATTATTTTTGCGAATCTTCCGAATGGATGAGAAAACTGGAAAAGAGCATAGCTCATGTAAAAATCGAGTTCAGGAGATAATAGTTAAAAAAGTAACCCAGCATGAAAAATGCAGCTTGAAATTACTGTTTAAATTCCTCACGACACGGTTTTGACTCCTGCTGAAAAACTTTCGAATGAAAGAAGAATCTTGAATCAAATATGATATTTAATCCGCACCATGCTGTGAAGTTTCTCCAACTACCATTTCTTGTTTTTAGACATGAAAATGTCGGTAAAATTTGTACATGTTGCTGGAAAGTACCCGCAAAAATTGCACACGCGTTCTCACATGCTCGGAAAGATCAAAGGGAATATATAGCGTACGGGGTTTGAGGTAACGTTCGTTTCCGGATTCCTTCCTGAGTGCATGTAAACTTACATATATACTGCACTTCGGCTTCTGCTGGTGCTCGCACACATTTCCTGTTTCCCCTATATACAGTATTCGGTTAAGCCAGTTTATTTCCGGATACAAGAGGGGAAAGCTTTTTCCGACAAGTTCCTGCTTCCCAAGCGGTATATAAAGGGAAGTTTTCCGCTGGGGAACAAAATTGAAGGATTTCCCGGAATTTGATTTGAATCCCGTGGCAATTGTATCGATTCTGTTTCAGCCGGATTAAAATTTTAAGCATTTTCTCTACAGTACTGCTCCCGCAGAATACCAACAATTTGCTGCAAAAATAATTTTTGCACCGCGAATAACGAAAAGTTAGGCTGTCCGAGCAGACGAACTCGAAGCTCCACCATGGATTCTTCGACAATAATGGATGAAATTGACATAGACATTAGGTTTATGAATGCAGTTAAAATTGCTTAAGATCAAAATTTATTCCTAGATCATGTTTTAGATCCTTATTTCAATGAGAAAGACTCACCGAGAATAAGATAGCGTTGGTTTTCGATGTCGTATGGTTCCCACTTCAGGACGCGGTTTTTCGTCCGATCATGTTTTCCTTGGAAGACTTCCTCTAGTGACAGCGGGTGATTCGGATTCCTGAAATTTAAAAATGGAAATTATTGCAATTATTGCTTGAAAAGCATGCTATACACAATCCATTGAACCGCCATCGATTAACTCGATTTCCGCGAATACGCCGAAACAAATTGTGACACGCATCGCAAATTTTTGAGTGACTATTCAGAATCAAGTAAACCGACGATTTTATGACACGCTGGCACGTATCTCACATTAATCCAGGTGCACATCATATCAGATGGTGTTAGTGATTAGAAGTTTCTTAAGAAAGGAAAGCGATTAGAATTGGCAGTAATACCCAAAAATCAGCCTGGGACTGGCTATTGGAGCCTATTTATAAAAGGGCTCCAAGAAGTCAGATTTATTCTTGTCCCAACGAAAACAACATTATTAAACTCAGAGAGTTTTGGAACTCAGACACAAATACTTTCACACAACACAAGCATAAAATCAGACAAGTTTTTTGATGGGATGCAACGCATAATTTTGAGCTCTGATGTGCACTTCAAGAGTTGACAGTGGAATGAATTATATATTTTTTTGGTTTTTTGGAAGCGAGAAGGAAGATGAGGAAAGTGGTTTTCCTTGAGTGGGGATTTTATGTGTTTCTAATGGGCTTTGGGAGGAAAATTTGAAGACAACAATCATGTGTGTTTTACAGGTGGTACCTTGCAATTTGACCTGCTGCAATCCAACCGTCCCACAAATCAACCATCAAATTTGCTGTGAGTTTGACTATTACTCTGTTGTGCAATTTGACCAGTGGAAAGACATGAAACATCAAATGCAATGAAGAAAACATGCCATTTGACATTGTCTTGCAATTCAACCTTAGTCCAGCAATGGATTAGGGTCAAATTGCAAGGTACCACAGCTGTTCAGATTTTGAGATTTATTGAAGGCAAGTGGTTTGATACTGGGCTCTCTAAGCCCCAGCACTGATTTCTGAGATAGGGGTGAAATATTATTATTTAAACATGGCTATGTGCCACAGTCATCAACAGATGGCTCAGAAAAATACTCATTTTGGATGGGAATTCAACAGGAATGAATGTTTAAAAAATAAGGTTAACTTTGGCCTTTCATCAAGGGAATTAATTCTGCTCCAGTAATACGATAAATTCAAGATGAACTACTGATTGAAACCTTCGGAGTTCTTCATATTTTTAGCTTTAATCCTCAAGTTTTGTAATTCAGTGCAGCGTACATAATCATCTTCACATTATGTAATCAGTTCGTCAGTGGCAGTGACGGGTAAATTATTTAAATGATGCTATTTTAAGAAAAAGAGGCATAAATCTTCGCCTCATATTCAGTATAAACGAAATTTTGAAACTCATTCGCTGGTCTTGACAACTTTGGATGATGGAAAGTTGCTATCTCCGTGAGAAAAAAATTGTAGATTTTAGTTCAAGAATCTTGACATTCAATCAGATGGTTTTCTTCTTCAGTCTCTGTTTCGTTTCAAAAGGAACCGTTTCTAAAAATTACTCTGTTTTCTCATTTAATTGAAAATCATCTGAATTATGAAAATAATTTTACCAATAAAATTTTTCTTTGAAATCTACACTTGAATGCGTCATGCAGATCAAAGACAGTCCATTATGTATGCAGTTATCCCAATCAGGTGTCTATTATTGCAAGCATTTTTCTTCATTGAATGCATTAAGAAATGGCTTTGACGCCTACATGACGTAAATGATCTCTCGAAATAACAGTGCTGAGGGAGCAAAAATAACCAGAAAGGATCCCTCGCACTTTCTTTTCAATACGCATCAAAGATCCAGGATCTTCAAAAAGATCACGTTTGATCCTAAAGGTCATGTACCCAACGCGATGTTCTTAAAAAGCTTTTCAAACCTGAATACATTCAAACCACTGGAGTTGGAAATTATTCTTGATGATGCCTCGGTTCATGAACTTTGATCTTTCTCCTCGAAAGTCCATTATCCGAACATCTTGATTGTAATCAATCATCATGATCTTGCTATTCCTTAATTTCTTCCAGATAACCTCTGAAAACTCTCTGAATTTAATTAAGAAATGGAATGAATATTGCGTTCCAGTTGCTTTAGGAACATCTTTCAAAATTTCAAAACATTTTGAAGAAGGTGCTGTTCATTCAAGTTATCTTTGAATAAGAAAGTTGATGAAAGCAACAGGAAAGCATTCTTTTAGGTACTATTCATAAGACTCGTCATTCCTTAATTGCATTGTGGGAAATATACACTTCAACTAGCTTTTATTGAGAAAGAGGCGTATTTGTTTTGCATATCCCCAGTCACGAAGAAAAGCTTTTTTGTGTAAGTTATATAGTTTATTCTATTGCTTAACTCAAAATATAATTTTAAAAGTAAAAAATCTTCGACGGAAAGATTTCATTTCACAAAACATCTTTCAGAACTTATTCAAGATAACAATTGGGAGTCAAACCTCTTCATCTTGAACTTTTCGAGGGACCAGCAAAAAAAATTCGAGTTTGGGTGGTATTTGAATTATTATGGGATTCATACAAAATGTTTGAAAAGGATGTGTGAAACCGAATTTACACTGAAGATAATAATTAATTTTCCACGAAATCCTGTCAAATTTACGTGTAAGACTTTCCTGACAGCCAAACAAATTCCATTCCTTCTTTTTTTCTCGGAAAATCGCGTCTCATTCAGTTCACCACCCGAACCAGGATACAATAATATCAAGAGCAATGCTTGCTGACGGCCGAAATCCCCTGGATAAAAAATAAATTATTTTGTAAGCATATATTAGCACATTATTTCGTGGAATTCGTCATGGTGATGAGAAGAAGAACTCCGCATAATAAGCGATATAAGGGGATAACGTTTCGCACGATTCCTCGGGTATATATATAAGCCTACATAGTCGTTGATTAAAATGCGTTTCTCAGAAGTTTTTTTTTCCTTCTTCTTTTTTGTTGCACACACAGTAAAACAAGCATCACCAGCAGCCAGCAGCACCCCCCGAAAGAAACGGAAGAATGAGATTTAATCATGCCGCGTTTTCCGGCCCGCGAACCCCCAGAGAAACTCGGCGCAGCGTTTTTGATCCGCCAAAGACGCCGCTGGCAAAGATTCCATCTCGTCGTGTCTCCCTCTTTTCGGAATGAGCAAGAGGATGATGTATTAGCACCGAGACAATTAAAGCTTCTCGAAAAATTTCCTCCTCCCTCGGGGGGTGTCGACGTCGAGTCGGCCACTGTTCCTGCGACAGCGACAGCGACGAGGCGTGGCGAGAAAGTTTCCCCGAACGCTGCGTGCTGACAACTGCTGCCCTCTGGCAAACCGGCAACAATAGCACTGATTTCAAAGCAATATTTCTATAAATTAATTTTCAGAAATGTTTCTTTTCTTGAAAATTATGGAGATTTATTCGTAATATTCCGATGGAGGTTACTTCAGTCTGACGGGGAATACTGATTAGAATGATGTAGGCTGTGGAACCGGAACACCAAAAATATCACGTATTCATTTTATGACATACATATTTGGAAGTGTAAATCTTTAAAAATATTTCACATGCAAAAAAGACGATGCACGATATTCCGACAATCATTCCTTCAAACAAATATACATTGGAAGCTGCCTAATTCTAATTTAAAGGAACCAGCAAAAAACAAATCGATTTAAGAAAGTTTCGAGATCTTAAGGAAAGAAGCACTTTTATTTTGGAAAATAAAAAAACATTACAGGAAATTGTAAATGGTGGTATTCTGGGCCTTGCATTTCTTCTTACATGGGTTGACAGGATGATGAACCCTGAGGCAAGGGTTCCTTTGCCCAATCAATGTTTCAGTTCCTTTCAAAGCACGTCAAGTTCCTTCTTTTAAAGATTTTCTCTTTCCTGTGTCAAAAAATTATAGCCATAAAACCTTAGACAATTTGAGTTTTGCAGGTGCTGGTACCTTGCAATTGGACTATCCTGCAATTGGATTGTCAAATTTGCAGGAGGGTTGACTTGCAATTCAACCCTTGCCCCACAACTTGACCTTCTTTTACCAATTTTTTCAAGATTTTGCAGTGATATTTTTGAATTTCACCAACTGTATCACAATTCCACTGCTTTGCAATTTGACCCTAGTTTGGCAACTGATTGGGGTTGAATTGCAAGGTACCACCTGTATGGAGGTTTGAGAGAAAAGCCTTCCAGTTAAGGAGGTTTCTGATTCATTGTTTATATAGGAAGTTCAGATGTGGACCTGAAGAAATTTCACGTAGGGTTGAATTTGACTTGGAGAGGTTTCGAGAGGTTCATCTGTTTTACGGAATCCTATTATTTCTGCTGCGCACGGAAATTTTCACTAATTTAGAGCTAACGTGCAGCTGATAGTCGAAATTGATTCCAAAATAATTATTTTAAAATGCGTCCATTCAAAACAGGATTGAAGCACTCGATTTTTTTCCGACATACAAATCCATGAAATTGGAACATACAATTGTTAATCTGCGGAACGAGTGGCAATGCTTCAATTTGAGCTTTAAAATTGAAACCAGCTTTCAGTGTGACATTCGGGTCATTGTACCCACTCATGTCCCCCAAGTTTTGCATAACGACCTCGTGCATCGTTGCCTTCCTATAACGACAGAAAGAAAAACACACCAAAGTACCACGAGAAACTCGTGGAATGCATAAAAATCTGGAAACTTCCGACGCGTGGAATTGCAGAGAAAGATATCTCATGCAGTCCATCACGTGAAATTGAGCTGTTTCACTGCAAGAATTTTTAAGCAACCTTCCGCAGAATTGCGGAGGGAATGAGATTAAAAATGGCACGCGCTGTTTAATTCCCATCCGCCGCGTCTCAGACTCATCTTCTATATATCCTTCTTTCCTAATAAGCATCTGACAGAATAATGGAATGCCGGCGTCTATAGAACAGGTGCTATAGTCTCACTGGGATGCAGAAATATTCTTCTTCATGCATATACTAACAGTACGTTACTTCCTCCTTCTTGCTTTTGGAAGCTGACTGGGGTTGCAAAATTCTAGGGATTTCATGGAAGCTTTAGCTATGGCGAATATCTTTCTTTATTAACCGGGAATAATCCTTATCTCGCTTTCCATGGATCTCATCAACAATTGTAATGAACAATTTCGATTACTTTCACAATAAAATGCAGTGTAACAGGGACTTTCGAAATGGAAATTCAACGCTGCTAAAATTTATTTATCCGCATTGCTTCTATAAAAATACGAATTCTGAGGGGGATAATGTATATGAAAAGTTTACCCGATTCATGGATTCTCGTTAACACAAGCTCCTTTGAATTATATGGTAAAACTTTTCGAATGGTTAGAAAACTTTCAGTGAATATAAAGACGATTAATTCATTGGCAGAACTGAAGGAGCGACATTTTTCACGATCAATCGACATAAATTCAGATTTACTTTGAAGAATTTAGAGATTTTTTTCGAACTGTACAATAGTTGAGCAATATGCGATATTTCCTCATACGTTATATGAATTATATTACATTATATGAATAATTTTGAAATTGAACCTTCGAAGAAAATCAGCCAATCAGTTTTTCATACGGTTCAACAGTCAAAAACATTCGCCAGGGGATCTCAATTTGATTGCACACCAAGTGAGAAAGAATTTCTTATGATCGGTGAAAATCGTTTTGAATGAATCATTGAGAAATTTTTTCATCAAATTTGTTCAACAATTCGACGATGATAAAAAGATTGATTTTAAACTGAAACGCTACAAAAATAGCAAAGCGGATTTTATCGGTTCAAAAATTGACAACATTCCGAAAGCGGATTTCAAAAAGATTCACTTGCAATTCCACAGAAAATTTCTCTGTATAACTGTAAAACAATTGATGAATATTCTCGAATGAAATTTTGAAATTTAACCTTCAAAGAAAATCAGAAAGTTATTGTTTTTGATCGATTTTATAATGACAATTTTCCAAAGGCGCGTGTGACGATTCCTTCATTGCAGAAAAAAATGATAAAATTTAAATAAAGATATATTTTTCCCGATCGATGGACATCGTTCCAAAGATCCACTGCAGCGAAACAATAATGCAAATTTTCTTTTCAATCCGTCATCGCAAAAAATTAATGATACTGCATTCTCGAGTGTGATATAAAAATTGAACCAGCGAACAAAATCAACAACACAATTTGCATCAGCTCAAGAAATCACAATTTTCCCAAAAGCGAACATGCCGTCGCAAAAAATAGTGAATACTGTACACATAAAAAAGGGATTTTCATTTTCGCATAAGCTCAGCACAGCCCTATAAGCGCTCCGTCTTCCAGATTTCTTTTTTATATTAAATTCGCTGTTAATATAATCCTTTTCTGTCCTCCAAGCTATTTTCTTTTTCGTTTTGCTTTCGTCTTCTTTTTTTTAATTTATTTTACTCGTTCCTGTGTCAAATTGTGATTGCGTCCAAGATGAAAGGGAACAAGACACATATTCCACATCAAACATCCAGCACATAGTGGATGCTTGTCCTTCCAGAGTCGCATGCTCGTCGTCGTCGTCGTCGTCGTCGTCGTCGTCGCGGGCAAACAATTGGCCTCTTCCCGCGCACCCGACGAACGAGTCAAGTCAGCAAACACCAGGCTTCAGCTCCAAAGACATCCCTTTGTCTAACTAATACTCCCACATCCGACCAATTACCCAATTAGGAACGCGGCACTCGACGGATCCAATTTGCGGTGTTTAGGCGGGTGACCTGGACAGCAGCATTTTCTTGGAAGACGTAATGCGTGCTGCTCCGCCTTAAAAGCCTGCTAACCGAATTAAGGGTGAGACTCTGATGCAACCCCCTCTTCGTCTTGGAGTGTTGTGGCTGTTTGAGGATGAGAAAAAGGGCGTCGAAAAAGAAAGCCCGGGGATAACGGTGACAGGTATATGTACAGTATGCAATTTCATCCCAGTGGGTCTGGGAATACCTCATTCGCATCAACATAACTATAATTGTATAATATGCCGGTACAATTATACTGTATTTGATATTTGTATCTTACCCTACAACATATTAAAATTGCAAGGGAATAATTTTGTATGAATGGTTTTTTCCAATCAGCGGATTTCACCTGTTGTGTGAATCCACTGAAACCAATTGCGGTGAACTTTTTTCACCAGCACTTTTTGTGGAGCTCCCTTCAAAAAATGCTCATGAATTTTACATGTTTACAATAACTGCAGCCATAAATCTGTTGCTTGAAACTTTGTTTCTCAAGATGCCAGAACTAGCCCCCAAGTCTAGCACTATAAAAACCCTGCCATTCCTTCCCAAAATCAGTTGATCACAAGATCCTCTTCAGGAGTCAGAGATTTGTTTAGGCTTCCCTCCAGACATCTTGTCTTGGTTTGCTGATTTGTCTCACTGTGCTCAAATAAAGAACAAATTGGGTGAAAAGTCTGTCTATTATTTTTAAGGTCTTGCGTTGTTGGCAAACACCTCTCCACAATCAAGGGGTTAAGAACCTTTAAAGAGTCAAAGACATGCTTTAACATTCCCTTCATTTATTCATTGTTGTTGTCTTGAAGTAAAATTAACAAAAATAGGATAACAAATTTTTTACTACATTTTTGGTTGAAGACTGCGATTAACCTCATCACATTGTTTCAGCATTTAATAGATTTTAATAGCTTCTGCTTTGAATTGGGTTCAGTAACTGCTGCAATTGCAATAAATTCTGGCTTATGATGCAATTCTTGTTACTGATATTTTGTTTTCAAGGTCAGGGAAAGAAGGGGTGTATGCATATTCCATACACATCATTTGTGCAGTTGTAGATTGTGGAATGTATTTTATTTTATTTTGGTATCCATATACATATTTTTTTCGCTGTTTCCCCCATTCTGGAGTGATTGAATGCCTTTGAATGGATTTAGGTTGGGTGGGGAAGGGGGTTTGGATGTGTGAATGTTGATTGAACTTTATGAACAGTGAAATATGTAAAATAAAGCGTTCTGTTCATTCATTCATTCATTCATTCAATAGATTTTAGGATCAAAATGTCAGGGACACAACAGCGCAAGAATATAAATTGTACAAAATGAATAGCAAACAAATACAGACTCCTCTTCAGCAGAAAAATATTATTAAAGAGACAATGAGAGATAAAAATTATCGAGTGTTGTCTATAAGAGCCCCCCCACCCCCTGCCGAAAGTCACTTAGGTCAAAAGCACCCCTTGGTAAGCCACCTGGCCAAAAGCGCCCTTCACGCAAAAGCTCAAAGATTGCATGTATTCTTGTAAATTTTGATTTTTAGGTGTAACTTAATGTTTGGCTGAGGGGGCTTTTGGAAGGGGGGGGGGTTAGTTTGGTTGGGAGCCCAATTATCAAAGATAGGAACTTATAAAAACAGTGTCGAGATTATGTCACGTTTCCCCCAAAAATTTCAATTCTTGCATCCATTTGAGGCATTAAGAAATGTACCTCGATCGGTAGTCGACCCTTGGTACGGTGTCTAGGAATATATATATATATATTTTTAAATCCCATAAAAATCGCAGACAATTTGTCGTCATTAGCAGGGATATAGACTCTCTTCTTCAGAGAAGAAAGATTTCATGGAAAAAATTTTCAATGTAACAGTACTTCAAGATTTCAACCTACGAAAATCCTCGTCGTGATATTATGCCCCGTTTCTCCTAGTAATTGAAATGATTGTACCCATTCGAATTGAAAAAGTACCTCGACTCGAGGTCGGGTACCAATTGTTCCCTTTTTTTAAATATCATGAAAATCATGAAAAATTCGTCGTCATAAAAAATACATGCAGGCACTCCTTTTCAGAGAAAAATTCAGAGATTGTCACCAACGCTAATTTTTCAATTACAGTATACTTCACTACGGGCCTATTCTTGACCCTCTCAATATGCTAGGCACTGACAAATGTATTTTAAAAAATTTCAATGCATCTGTCATGACTCATGAGTCATGACAGCAATTGAGAAGGAAACGAGAGAAGAAAATAGGAGGGTGCTTTTTTTGTCCAGCTTGGGTCTCTGAAATGCCCTGTGGTCACGAAATTTACAATCCGCGGAAAACACGGCTTCAAGTCGTACTTCCCCAAAGGTACTTGCTGATATGATTGATGCTGATGCATCAAACTTATTGTGCGACGAGATTGAACCAAATATACCTGCGGAACTCGCAGATATGATTATTCCTCTATCATGATATTTCACACATACCCTCAAAAGTCTTTCGGACAACTATATATATACAGTAAAATACGCACACACAGGCAAACAAGTTTACAAACCAGATTTCCCCAGGAATTGCACGAGTTTATATTATGATATGATGGGATCGCGTCAGAGGTTCTTCTTGTTGCATCTCTCCAAGGACATTTATATATGCTCATACACTATATATACTCACCCAGAGTGCACGAAGTTGCCCAGAAGCTTCATCATGGCCACCGACATGAACAGCTCATCCTTCGTCGCATTTCCGGCCGAAAGATACGAAGGCTGGTCCACCAGAGGCACTCCAAACAAGTATGGCAATTCCTCGCCATGTGCTGTCCCTAGTCGCTGTGAAAAGCAAACAACGAAAAGAAAAAAAAAGAAGATGAGACATCTCAATTCAAAGAGTGATGTTTTAACTTGATTCTCAAGTCATTTCCAAAAAAAAGGTTCATAATCTGGTGCTATTGATAGATTCTAGGTCGATTCCTGGGTGCAGCACATGTAAGCTGAGTTGATGGGATCCCTATAGAGGATTTTTCTTTTTTACCTGAATTAACATGTGTCCCATCAGGTAATTGAAGGATATATTTTCAATAAAAACAGATTGGTTCACCATATATTGAACATTTCTTTCTGCGAATGAAGCATCAAACGAAAGAAAAATGTGAGTTGATGATGCTGGTCTCAAGATTCTCAACTCTAAAATGAGAAACTGCTTTAACATGACAATTTCGGGTGTGTCTATTTTTGGCTATTTTCCCCCTAAAAAACTGTTAAAAGCTTCCTCATTTCAGCCTTTTTCCCAGACACTCTAGATTCTAGAACACTTGTTCATCATTTAATTCATCATCTGTAGTGATATATAGTACAGTATACAATATTTTACCAAGATGCGGGGGGGGGGGGGGGGGGGCGGCGGTGGGGGGGGGGGGNGGGGGGGGGGGGGGGGGGGGGGGGGGGGGGGGGGGCACGCGTGCAAGAGTTGATCGGATCCCGAGAGCATTTTTGTTTCTTCCTCGAATATCATGTGTCCCAAATGATAGGGATGTATTTTTCAATAAAAGCAGATTAGTTCAGAATATACCACATTTTTTTCCTACGAATAAAGCCCGAAACCAAAGAAAGGTGATGAGTGAAAGATGCTGGTATCAACTCTCAAGGCCAGAGAAAACGGTTTTATCATGACACTCTAGGATGTCTATTCTAGGGTGTCTATTTTTTTGTAACTTTTCTTTCCTTTAAATATAGTATATGCCAAGGTTGTTTCATATGTCTTTTGACTCAGTAACTTGCTGTCATTCGAGGAGGATGCAATTTTTTATATGATTCTACAATGTTTTCTCATTTTCTAATAAATTGTTGGCCCACCCACCTACAGACGGAGATGGAAAAAAGAGCTTAAAGCAGGACACGTTCTTTGTTTGTTTGATTCTTGAGATCCTTTTGATGCCAGAAGACCAGATTCTGCGTGGTTTTCTTTTTAGTCATTTTCTCTTTCTTAAAGTTGAGAAAACGTATCCATTCAATTTCTTGGGGGATTTTGTTCCTAATTTTTGATGAACAGAGGAACCAATTAATTCTTTTCCCAATTCAGTGTACGGGGAGAACCTGACTGAACATAAGCTGAGAGAAATATTTTAATTTAATTTGTTAGTGACTTAATTCCTAATATTCTATGAAAAGGAGAACTCTATTGCATGGTATGGGAAACCGTGATTCAACATAAGCTGAGAGAAACATTTTTATGTACAGTATAGTAATTTTTTGGGACTTTATTCCGCTTTGTTGATCAACAGTACAGCAGAGCCAATTAAATATGTTCCAAATTTCAGTCAATGAGAAAAAGTGATTCAACACACGGATGCTCCGACATTATGGGAACGCGGCCCAAGCTAGCACCCTCACGTCCACATCTCGGGGCCCCACTGCATATAAAATCCTACAGGTATTTCCATTTATTTCATTCCTCTCTCTCTCGTCAAGTGGCTCCTTTCTGCCATGAAAGTCCCGACTGAGGATGCATCGTGACAAAAGGTGGATGAAGTGCTGTGGCGGATCATGCGACCTGAAGCGAAGGTCCCAGAAGAGCGTTCACGGAACGGCGGATTTCGGGGCCCGCTGGAAAATCCCGGGGCTGAAAGCTCCCGAGAGAGCAGCATGAGTAGCTATAGCTATACGATTTCTTCCCATACATACAGTACAGTAGTACAGGAAGAGAAGAAGAAGAAATTTCCGCGGATTTTGAAGGCAGCATTCGAGACGACGGTCTTATATAAATATATATATATATAACAAAATGTGAAATACTGTTCACTTATTTCAGGTTTTTACTTTCTTGAGTTTGTTAAAAAATTTATATTTATACATATATATATATATATATATATATATATATATATATATAGATATGTGCGTATAGGAAAAAAAAGAGTGGGTACGGGTGCAAGGGGTTTCTTTCGGGTAATTCTTGCGGAATGAAGAAGATGCGCGAATGGCACATTGAAGGGCAGGGTCCCGCATTTTGCGGAATTAATTTCGGGATTGGGAAAACCTGGCTTTTTTTTCTTTTTATTTAAATCGCGGGATTTCCGGAAGAAACCATCGGTACTAATTGAGTCACTTTGTGTGCCCCTTTTTCTGTCCTTGATGGATGCACGGGCAGGATGAACCAGGAAAAAAGGGTCCGAATTTTGAAAGCTTTTCAAAAATAAATAAAGCCGAAAAGAAATTTCTTCAGCTTATTCCAGAAAATCTCCAGCTTCACATGAAACATTAGTGTTACTGAAAGAAGGAGGGTTACATTTAGGATTATTTTATATTTTAAATACTGTATCTTGATTTGGGACTTTCCTTTCGTTCAATCATCGAAGTCATTTTAGAAAACTGTGGTGATTACGGTTGTCTGATAGTGGTATTTTGAATGGCGTATCTTCCTAAATTTCACAAGTTCAAATTTCATTTCAAACTCATCATCATTACAGTATTGGCAAAACGGAGTCATACCAAGTATGGTGTAAGCCTACTTTAGTGAAAATTAGCCTCGAGTATCAGTTAATCGAAAATTATCAGATAACCCAAAAATCACAGGAAAAATAGAATTTCAATGTACGGAAGATGTCAAACATTCCTTTTTAAAAGGTTTCGGCTACTTCATTCTTAGTATTGAATCCCTCTAGTACGTCAAGTAAAGTGGTTGAATAGAAATTCCTAAAGTATAAATATTGCGGAAAAATTTTTACATTCGTTTTATTTTCTAATTCAAGGTTGTTTGGCCATGTATTATTGACCATTGCTTAAAATATATATTTGAAAAAATTGATAGCTCAATAAGCCGTTTGGACGTAATTGCCAGTTTAATCAGCATAAAACTTGCCATTCGTCTTTGAATTTTACAATAACTTTTATTTATTTTTAGTTTATCTGACGGTAATTCATCGATTATTCAGAGTTCCGTCGACCCGTAAATCCGTGATTTAAATTTTTCGTCATTCATGGTACACTGAAAATTCACAGAAAAAGATCCAGGAAGATTAAATTCTTCGAAATAAGCTCCCTTTTTTTGGCTCCTTCGTTTTTACTTCTGATTTTTTTTTGGCAGGAGAGAACCTTTGTCTGGAACATCTGCTGGTTGCCGCGGTGAGTCCAAATACGCGGTTCCCAAGGAAAACGTCTTCTTTATTCTCTTCTTTATTCTCTTCTTATTCTCTTCTTTATTCTCTTCTTATTCTCTTCTTTATTCTCTTCTTATTCTCTTCTTTATTCTCTTCTGGAAATATTTCTCTCTAGAAATCGTATGCAGACCTTGGAAAATGCTGACATCACCTGTGCACTTTCCAGCAACAGCACACATGCTCTGCTCTAGGCATTTTCTCCTGGATGAAGCTCGCAGATGCTGTAAGAGCTCCTCCCTTTCAGTGTCATGATCTTCTGCATTAACATAAATTAAAAAAGAGTAAAGGAAAATCAAAAAAGAGAGGATGGGATTCTGCATTCCAGTAGCAGCTGGGCCTGAGGAATATGCATGCTAACTTTTGCCCACGCTGGCGGAAATTCCAGGGCAAAGGAAAATTTTATTTTTTCCTCTCCGAGAAGAAAAGCCTCCACCATCTATATAATGTGACACGAATTTATTTCCGCGTTGTCAACCGCAGGAGGAATAAAAAGCTATGCCTTTTTTGCATGCACATCCTTTCGCTTCATCCGTGCATGAGTTGACTGAATTATCCGGAATAATCTTTCCTCGCCAGATACTTCGCGGTCTTTTCGTAATTTCTTTCTCCCTTCGAGAATCCATCATTTTTATGATCATAATATATGAGGTCTTTCATGAGATGATTTCCAGCTTTAGCCTGAATTGCATTCACGGGAATGTATTAAGGAGGAAACTTCGCATGAATTGAAACCCGAGTGTACGACGTCTACGATAACCCTGGTTCCTTGATGATATGAATTTACAAAACAGGGTTACCGAAGCATGAAAAATGCATGATTAGATATTTCAAATGGTTCGCAAATTTTGGAGCTTTAGGTCGATTTCACCAAATAACAGGAGAATTGCTAGCCTTTAAAGTTTAAATTAAAGTTTGATTTCAAATTTCAGACGGTGAATCATGAGAATGTCGGTAAAATATAAGTCACTAATATGTCTGGTTATAGTCACGGAAATTTTCTGTCATTTCTGAAGTCAGAGAATCAGATCAAACGCCTTTTCTCATTGATCCATGCGCAACGTATCAATTTTTTTAACTTTGAGGATTAATAGTCGCCATCATTTTTTTCGTATATCCGTTATTATAGAAGGCTCGGTATAAAATATGTTTACTGTATGTCGCATTATTGACATCGCAGCTCCATTTGAAATACAATAGAAATGAAATTGTTAATCCGTTCCCTCGGGAAATAGCAGAAAAAAGCAATTTCAACGAAGTTCTGTGTTTATTTATTCAGAAGCGGAAATTGGAAAGGTTGTTGTTGTGATCCAAAATTATTTTTACGAGCAGCATATGCTGACTCCTATTTTTCTCTATGTGTTTGATTGCACCCTGATCTTTTTCTTTTCCTTTTCATATGCATATAGATATGCATACGCCCGTCACGCGCACCTGCTTCGCGGCCAGCCAGCTATCCAGCTTGCTGTCCTCTCGCGGTCATACGTGTGTGTGTGTGCATCTATTCTTTTGGGGCCAGCCAGCAAGTCGCAAACCTGTTGACTGCCCACCTTTAAAACTCAGTGTACCGTCCTATACTATTCAGCATTGGTGTCCGGACTCACTCGCGGACTGTTGTGCACTGAAATACATATTGCTTGCCTCTCAGCAGAGATCCTGGTGCTTACTTATTTAACTGTTGAAAATCCTTTTACCCGCAAAGCACGCGGAAGACAATAGTGTCCTGACTCACTCGCGGACTGTTGTGCACTGAAATACATATTGCTTGCCTCTCAGCAGAGATCCTGGTGCTTACTTATTTAACTGTTAAAAATCCTTTTACCCGCAAAGCACGCGGAAGACAATTGAGAAAACCCAGGATAGAATTGGTTATTCCAAGATTCGAGGTCGGTAACAAACTTACCATTAGACGTTATAGTAAGCATTTGTTTAAGATTCACCGATTCTTGTATTTCTTCAGGAAATAGGATAACATGTTGATGTCAATCTTTCTCAAGCTGTAATTGAAAATAAGTTGTTCTTGTTTGAACGCATTTATGTCAAGTCATATATTATAAGTAAGTTATTCCCGGAACTACCTCCCTTCACTTAGCTAACGAGACCCCAAAAGCACCGCGTACCAAGCCTGCAGAAACTTTTAGTAAAGCTTCGTGGCAAGACGTTTCGAATTAATGCGTTTTTAAGTCGGGGTCATTCCGTCTTTTCGGGGGCCTGAAAAATCGCGTGCCTTTAAGTTGATCAATCCGTGGTAATCAATGACACCCTGGGCTCCCCAGCGTGACGCAGCTGCAGCAACAAACGCCGGACAGCGGGGATAAAAAGCACAGTGTCCATTAATTGAAAGCTATTAATCAAACGGGGCGCCGGCGATCTCTGCGGATTATCTCGCGTTTCGAAGTCATTCAACCTATTCTATTGCTCTTTTTTATTTTTATAAATGTATATTTTGTGTGTGTGTGTGTTTTTTTTTTTTTTGTGGAGTGGTCTCTGATTCCGCTCGTTTCTCGGGATTATTTTTTCTGCAGGGGGTGATTGATTCCGGGTGCGCGGGGTGCTGATGAGGCATTCGAGACGCGTGGAACGCTAAACTCGGTAGTTGACCGGTGACGACGCCCGAGCCATTGCTGGGGTTGCACCTACAGGATGGCGCTTAAATGGGGTTCCGAGAACCACCAGCTGACTTACGGACCTGGTTACGAAGGTTGAGATCCATAGTGTTCGAATTTGGAACGAAGATGAATTTATTCCGGAATTTACTGATCATTGATCAGTTGATGGGAAGCAAATGTTTCAATCGTTTTAAATTACGTTATAAGGGTTCCGGCGCATTTGAAGAATCCCCATTCCAAAATGTGGAGGCTGCGTCATTCATTTTCTGCGAATTTTCACCATATAAAGGTAACCACCAGCTGACTTACGGACCTGGTTACGAAGGTTGACTAGGTATCACAAGCTTAAGCCTTGCTTCTACTTAAAAAAAGGCCTTAAATGACTAGTAACTAGTCAACTACCCTTTGTTTACAAAGAGTCGTCGTTTTAAATTACGTTATAAGGGTTCCGGCGCTTGAAGAATCCCCATTCAAAAATTTGGGAGCTGTGTCATTCATTTTCTGCGAATTTACACCATAACGGTTTGGTGGTCGACTGAATGCCTAGAGCTCTAGAGCCTAGACCAATGCTTCCAACACATACATATTGTTCGAATTTAGAACGAAGATGAATTTATTCCGGAATTTACTGATCATTGGTCAGTTGATGGGAAGCAAATGTTTCAATCGTTTTAAATTACGTTATAAGGGTTCCGGCGCATTTGAAGAATCCCCATTCCAAAATTTCGGAGCTGTGTCATTCATTTTCTGCAAATTTACCCCGAGGTTTGGTGGTCGACTGAATGTCAGGACCCATGCTTCCAAAAAAGCCATACTGCTCGAATTTAGACCGAAGATAAAGTCATTTCAGAATTTACTGATCATTGATCATCTATAACGGGGAACAAATGGTTTGGTCATCTTAAATTACTTCCGTGCGTTAAAAAAATCCCGATTTCAAATTTTTGGAGCGAGGGGTCATTTCTGATTGCCTTGGCCAATGATTCCAACAGATCCATAGTGTTGGAATTTAGAACGAAGATTAATTTACAGTATTCCAAAATTCACTGATGGGGTAAGATTATTGATCGCATTAAATTATGATACAATATATGTCTCAGGCACTTGAAGAATCCCTGTTCAAAATTTTGGATTGGGTAAGACGTCAGAGACAATATTAACTTTCCTCGGATTGATTTTAAAGTTTAGTGACTGCTGGCTAAAATGCCTCGACCAATGTTTTCGACAGAGTTCTTAGATACCGATCGAAATTAAATGTATTCCATAATTCCCTGGTTATTGATCCCTTTATGAGAAAAAAATGGCTCGATTTTCAAAAATTACGTAATAGGGTTCATGTACTTGAGAAATCCCGTTTCAAATTTTAGGATATTACGAAAAATAAAATGGATCTTTGGAGTTTGGATTTAGAACGAAGAAAAAATCAATTCGCAGATCATTGACCAATGGGTGATATTTTATAGATGTCGTCAAACAAATTTTAGATTTTTCAATATAAAAAGGATACAGCATAGTTGATTCGGACGACCATCGATGGAGTTATAGTTTCTTATAAAATTATGACGTAATTGAAACATTTTGAAGGAATTTTGTGCCGTCTCATTGGTTATGAATGCTTATTTTCAGATATTTGACTATCTCGTAGAATTTAAAACAAGAATGAGAAAAAAACCCCAGAAAAAAATTCTAGACTGAAAAATCCTAAAAAGACTTCAATCTACTAAAGATTTAAATCTTTGGTAACTTGAAAAGTCTTCTTCAAAGGGCCAGTATAGTATTCGCAATATACAACGGGCGAATTTTCATCTTATTTCTTTGAGTGCTAAATTGTTTGCTTCAGAGTCCTCACNAATAAAATGGATCTTTGGAGTTTGGATTTAGAACGAAGAAAAAATCAATTCGCAGATCATTGACCAATGGGTGATATTTTATAGATGTCGTCAAACAAATTTTAGATTTTTCAATATAAAAAGGATAGAGCATAGTTGATTCGGACGACCATCGATGGAGTTATAGTTTCTTATAAAATTATGACGTAATTGAAACGTTTTGAAGGAATTTTGTGCCGTCTCATTGGTTATGAATGCTTATTTTCAGATATTTGACTATCTCGTAGAATTTAAAACAAGAGTGAGAAAAAAACCCCAGAAAAAAATTCTAGACTGAAAAATCCTAAAAAGACTTCAATCTACTACAGATTTAAATCTTTGCTAACTTGAAAAGTCTTCTTCAAAGGGCCAGTATAGTATTCGCAATATACAACGGGCGAATTTTCATCTTATTTCTTTGAGTGCTAAATTGTTTGCTTCAGAGTCCTCAAATAATGTGCTCAAACGATGTGCGCTCATTTGCTAACTAGTAATGTCAATTTTCAGCCAAGAATCAGTTCAACACCAATCAACAATAAGATTCACTTGTGAACCGTTTCGACTCGTGAAACGTATTCTCATTTAAACATAATCTTAAAATTTTACAAAGCGTCTGTCTGCTGTAATGGAAAATTTTAGCTGACGTTTTGGTAACCGAAACTTTAACTGGATTATAAATTATATAGTACTGTTCAGTACTTTCCTCTGAAAATGTATTCCATTTCCGTCTATCAAATGAGGAAAGCACAACAACGGCAACAATTGTGATGCATTCTTCATAATTTCAGGCGCTTTCCTGTGCATCCTGTGCACTCCGGAAAAATGCAGTTTTTTTGCAGGAATTGTCAAAGAGAAGCTTATTTTTGGGTGTAAAGTTTATAGGCTTTCTTTTTTTAAATTGGTAACACTGGGAAGCTGGATTGCTGACGAGGTGCGAGGATGTGCTGGGTGATGAATGCAGTTGCCCTATGGGCTGGTTCAGCGGTAGATTCCAAGGGCCTCATTAGCACACGATTGTGTTCCTATGAACCCGGGTTACCAACACAGTTCCTAACCCGTCTTTCTATTTATGGATGCGATATTTTTTTTAAACATTTCTCTCGCTCTGTTCTGTACCACTGAGGTCCACAAATTTCCAGCCATCACCCAACTCGATATTCTTGTTTGAAAGACCCGCGGCGTTGTGTAAATACAAGTTGTCTATGATGCGTTGAAGTTGGCATCCAGGCTTTTTTTCTTTTTTTTGCTCCGAACGAAATCATGATTTGTCGACTTCCCTTTTCAACCCGCTGCGGTTTCAGCTAAAAGCGAGGGTTCTTCTGGAAGTCCAGCACCAACTTTCTCTGATTACTGATCACGAATGGAATCGAATACAACATCGAGAAAAATTTGCATTTTCAGACCATTTATAGTAGCATTCAGCAATCTCCCAACAATTTCAGGAATGAATATAAAATGATGTGCGAGCGAGGCTTTTGAAATATAAATACAGCTATCCATGATAATTTTCGGATGGCCAGACGAACGAATTTGAATTTTTTTAAATGCAATTCGACAAAAAGTACGTGAATTTATTTCTCCTGTCCGTCGATGACCTGCATGGTTGGGCCCGATGTTCAACGTGGGCTCAAAAGTTGGCAAAAGATAGATTACGTAAATATATTCAGAGATGAATTGGATAAAGTATTCTCGAACAATAAGTAACAAGGCATGCATATCCAGTTAAAAATGAATACTGTACTGGAAAATGAACACGCATTTTTGTGTATGTTTTTTTTTTTGTGTGGTCAATTCAGGCTACCAAAAAAAGTGTTTGCAGCACGCGAGTTTCACTATTTACAGCAGAATCGTATTGTACCAAGAATCTTGTTATAAGGAATGATGATCGATTACAAAAAAGAAGTAATTTTTATGTCCTTCTCCAATTGCCAGAATTTTAAATACGGTAAGTTATTTCATAAGGATTTTTTCGTTACAACAAATAACCTGGCCCCATATATTAATGGCAACATTGTATAATAAGATTTTACTTCACTTTTTGAGGAGCTGAGGAGATATTTTCGATACAGATGGACGACGGAAAGAACTTGTCGAAAGATCCCCAACACCCCAGTTTTTGCTTAGTTGGGTTTGTTTGGTAAAATCGGCCTGGAGGGAAATTAACCGTCGGGGCTTCGGGGATAAATCACCGAGAGGACAGCGTTTGGCCAAACGCGGTCGTCGCTCTCATCCTTCTCTTTTATCGCGGATTAGGAATGCGGGAAACTGTCGAGTCTGGGGATTGTTTTCTTGATGCACGACGTCGTTTCAGTGGTTGCTCGGCTTTCAAACCGCTTTTCGGGAAACGGCAGACGGAGATGATAACGCGTCCTCCGCAATGAGGCTAAATTTGACGGTTCCGGCCGTATTTACGGGGGTTTCCTGGTAACATCCCCTTCCCCATGAGCTCTGACATTTTAACAGAATTTGAGAGAGAGAGAGAGAGA
>CAJPEX010003657.1:0-27209 GCA_905338405.1 Notodromas monacha
GAGTGACTCCTACGGCAAACCGAAGCTCGGGAATTCCGCAAACAAACCAGCAGTTATTTTTCATTCCACGGAGGTTCATTTTATTTCTCCAACGCAGTATGTTCGTGTGAAAAGGAATAGGAGTTGACTTATTCCTTCATACTGGGTGCCACTTGAAGGAGACGGATCGCTGGTTGACAGAAAATACTTCGAAGACGTAGAGAGTAGCTAGGGGATATGTAGGAAAGCCCTTACGAGAGAGCAATTCAGTATTGGATCGCTTCGAAGTGCATCGAACGCAAGAATCCCAGGCCCATCAGAGTTCAACATAATTTCCCCGATTTCTCGGACAGTTTCGACTTTTCCATTCCCAGCCATAAATAGACATTTTATGATCCTTGGTTTCAAACCGAATTAGTGGAACGATTTCGCATTGGCTCGCGGTTTTCGGGAATAAGGCGACAGAGCAATGCAAATCGTGATAAAATCATTTCAAGAGAATAAACCGTCTATAATACAAGTAGCCTTTGGGCAAAATGACAACACCATTTTATAAGAAAATTGCATAATTCGTTGGATCAGAACTACTGACGAGCGCGATACGGATTCGAAACAAATTGTGAAGCTCCTCGGTGAAAGTGAACTAAAACATGATCATTTTATCTGGATATGAGGAAATAAAGTACCGACAAGTGCCCCCTTCAGGAAATGCTGATAAACAAGTCACGGATCGATTTTGATCATTCTGCTCGCGTAGACAAAATTACTACACGACCATCCCTACTTATACTGCACATTTGTACATAATTAAAAAAACAAGAATCTTTTTTTCCTGTGAATCAAAGGTTGTAGAAAATCATGGGAGGAATGACTCGAAAAACGATGTTTTCACCTGTGGGCGATGTTCAAAAATTTAACCCAAGATTCTTTCTCGTGAACGAGTTCTATGGGCTGAGCAAATCTGGCCAATCGTGTAAGTATTATAAGGATCTCATGATGAAAAAAAATTCAGACTTCGTAAGAATAAGGGAACCAGACAGATTTTTACACTCTTAGTTCCAGCCCTCCAGAGCGTAATCCCGAATCGTCCTGAAGCAGAAAGAACCCCTAAAACAAAACAAATATTGGATGCTGATGGAAAATTTTCAGCAGGAAAAAAAATCAAACAATACAATATAGTACTGTAATATCATATCTGGTCCTTCCAAAACTTCTAAAAAAAATTTCTAACGCCTTCTCAGGATTGGATCCAAAAAAAGTTTGCGAATGCAAGATTTCTTTTGTCTTGCTTGCAGTAATTCATGGAATACTGTACGATTATCATTTGGTGTCCTTGGTCACTTGTTATTTCCAAAACCTCCGTAACATCAGCTATAAAAAGGTCAGAATACTAAACCGTTTCGAAAGCACAATTGAACATGCTTTCGAAAAACCACACACTCGGGAGATTGGAGGGGATTCTCGAATTATATTTTGCGGCATCGGATAAGTCGCTTAATCGCTATATTTTCCTCGTGATCCGTTACTTCCAATCAGAGCCCGAGCCCAGAACCAGCAAATGCCGAACGACGTTAATGTGGGCTATAAAAAAAATCCTCATTTGTTTATCAAACCGAGCGGGCCTGAAGAAGCGATCGTAGAAGAGTTTTTCTTGTTGGAAAATTGCGATCATTAATCCTTGCCTGCCGTTGGCTTAAGGAAGAAGCGATTCCAACTTCCGGAGAACGTCAATCAACTCGTCACACCTCTACACACACTCACACTCCGGGGACGTGGCTTCATTGAAGATTTTCCACACCAGCTCCGAACGCTCTCATTAAATGGTCGCCCAGTCTTTCTTTTTCCCTTCCTCCTCCTGATTTACGTGGGATGGTTCTCAAGTTTCAAGAACATTGTACTGTATTCAATAATGATATCAACACTTTTGAAAATAAATAAATAACATGGGTTCGAAAATAGAAAGGTGCGTCTCGTATGAGAAAGCCTATTTTTTAACGCGCAAATTGCATGAGAGTATTTGAAATGAGGAAAAATGGGAGTCTTAAACCCAATCAAACTTTTCCAGTTCAAGGGCAAAAAAGAGAACGGATACTCATTTTTCTTGAAAGTGTTAGAGAAGATTACACTTTTGACTGGAGGACGGAGAAAAATCTTGAACCCAATAAATGTATTAAGAAAAATTGTATACTGTACAGTATACGTACAGTACTGTAATTAAATCGAAGTGGGTATTAATTTAGCAGCAGAAGCCTCTTTAATTTTTTTCACACCGAAAAATTGACCTGCATGACTGATTGAGTGTAACATTCAAGTAAATACAGTGATCAAAAATGAAAGTCAGAGGATTTTTTCTTGAATTCTGCAATCCCTTCCAGTCGAATAACAGCATTACTTCAGAAACGTCAGTGCGGCTTTATATAATTTCTGCCAATTGAAGCGATATTTTTTTCTGGCGAATATTTAAATTAATTTGCTTAGCCGCTTAGGCATGGCCGTCATAATTGCGCATTATAATTTTTTTGCTGCTTTTCCCCCATTTCATTCTTAAGCTCGTTTGGCGAAAATTTTAATCGTGGTCAAGGATTAATCGATGAATGGCGATGAAAACAATCTCCGCATCTTCCGACGAAAGCAAGTTCCAGAGCCACAAAACTTATGGAATATCCCTCGTATTTCAGCTGCTTACTTCCGTCTGTCTCTCTCCTCATCTTTTTTTTTCTCTCCTCACGTTCTCAAGACACACACAGACACTCTCTGGCCTATTTTTCTTCTTCTTTTTCGGGATCATCAGTTCGGTTCGAAAACAGCGACCCGGAGCGAACGCCCAGCGGGGGTTCAATTAAGCCGCGACGAAAAATTCTCCGGGGCATGTGAGGGGACGAGAGGAAATGAAACGAGGCGAGCAGTGGAACGGTTTTAGGCCAAACCCGGCCTGGCGAAACGCCCCAACACTTCCTGCCCTTGCCAGGTTTCTTCCCGTAGGAAGGTTTCGGGCACAATAATAGACTCGTCCGAACATTTCTCCCTATGGTCTCGAGAAAGAGAACTTTTTTGCGCGCGGACCTAAAAAAAAAAAAAAAAAAAAAAAAAAAANNAAAAAAAAAAAAAAAAAAAAAAAAAAAAAAAAAAAAAAAAAAGGTTTTCCAAGAGAAAGCACGATTAACAATTACAATACAAATATTGAAAAAGGCATTATGTAAAAAAACTTTCTCCAGAACTATTTTCACTCTAAAACAAAGAAGACGAAACATAAAATCTCGAAATGTCGTGCAGTATTGCATTATTGTGAGCTTGATTTACGAAGACTATCTTTTTTGTACGCCTCCTCCTTTTTGCACTCATTTCTCCGCGTAAATGTTTCATGATACTGGCTCTTTCGCTTAGTAACCCTTTAAAACGAGTAAAAAATTATAAAGGCATTTCGGCTTTTTTTTTTTTAGGGAATTAAAGTACTGGACAGTCAGTATTCGAAGAACGAGGGCTCTGAGCGACCCGAAGTCAACGTTTAAAAACATGAAAAAAATTTCAAATAATCACGTGACGTCATCGTGGCTTTATGAGCTTATTTTTAACGAACTTAATTTTTTAGAAAAACTGCCTGTGGAATAAACAGTGACTTCCACGCCTGTCAATCTCTATCGCTTTACTGGACAGCATCAGAGGTTCATAAAAGAAAAGAACTTTTCTCGACAATTTAGTGTGTTGCTTTTCAGGTTGTCCGCATTTTTCCTTATGACGTGCCCTCAATGACCGAAACATGAACAAATTTGAGGGGGAAAACCTACGGTGTTCTCACTTCGGAATTCACTATCATGTCGATCAAACCAGATCAACGAAAACCTGCTTCCAAAAATCTCTCAGGATTCACCTATGATACGAGCAATTAATTAAGCCATGATAACCTGATTTTTTTTCTTCTAGCTGATGCTGATAAATACGAACCTCAGCTTTTGTTAAAGCAGCAGCAGATGTCGAGATAACGGATTCGACTCGTTGGTCATCATACGTTTTATTAATAAAAGAATTACTCAAGCGAAATGTAATACAGAACTCTAATTCTTCCCCAGAAGTTCTTTCGTATTTCGTGTACGGAACACGTCGTTCTATCGTAAAAGTGCACGGAGAAAAATCTACTGTATTGCGATAAGTTATAAATGAATAATCGTAAGTCGAAATTCAATGAAGAAAGCCTGAAGCAACTACAGTATATTATTTATTTATTCCCAGTCCTTTTTGCAGAGGGGCTAGAAAAAATTTGTACAGCAGTAAAAAAAAAAGAAAAATATGTTTGTTAATTGGTTCTCTGTTTGTTGTAGAAACCGCTCTCCAAGGAAACGCGTGCGTTACGTGACGATAATTTTACCTTGATGCAGCTCAGCAAAATATTAAAATTTTAATTCAGGGAATGCGATTCTCAGTGAATTCATTCTCAATGAGTTCAAGCCATTTTTAACTATGCACAGACACACATCTCTAATATTCGGCAGTTTGATTCTGAGCCATTCCGTGAAGTTAAAAATTTTCAATGAACCTGAATTTTCGTTAATTAAAATAAATTATTTTCGGAATTAAATCAGTCGACGGCTTACAAGCCAATGCAGTATTTCATTTCTTTAAAAAACATTTTACGCGTCTATTGTTCTCATTGATTATATAATATTCAAAAATAAATACTTCACTGTCAAATTCAAAATAAATAAGCTCGCATCTTAATAAATTTATCAATGACGCACAAGCTAAAGAAGCTCGTAATCTTTATTGCTGCATAAAAAAAATTCATGAATCACGAAACAACCAACAACTGCAAAAGCAATACATTTTCGTTTCAACTCCAGTGACTCACAATTTCCAAGAACTTATTTCATGCATTAATAATATTCAAGAAGAAGTTCTAAATAACGCAAGTGCCCTGGGATAATAATAATAAAATAATTCAATCATCGTTGAAGCAAGTACAGTACAATGTATTCGGTCTCACGCCGCACCTCTCAGCTCATGGAACACCTTCAGTCACGCGGTCCTTCTCCGCGTTTCTTCGTAACTTCTCCCGCTTTCGCGATTACCTCGATGATCAGTGGTTTCAATTGAAACGCAGTTGTGATGAAGTTTTTTTTTCTAACCTCAAAGATACATAAACACACTTTTTTCCCCAGGTAGCGAATGGAGGCGTAAAAATTTTCCACGTCACGATCCGTCATTGCACGCCGGGATGACCGAACGCGACGTGGATGAATGCTCGTCTCGAGATTATTTTTCTCCTGATCAGCGAAGGAAGAAACCCCTTAGTAAAAGCCAGTCATGCAAGAAGCTCACTATATATTTATTTCAGTTTTTCCTCAGAAGCTTTATGAGGCGTTTTAAATTGATAATTAAAACCTGGAATGAAAATTGTTGGAAACGCTCAACTAGAGAAGACATGAAGTAAACAAGCCTTGGTTTGTATTTCAGCACCACCACTCAAGTATTCTTGAACACAAAATTTCAGTGAATTCCAGT
This sequence comes from Notodromas monacha, assembly GCA_905338405.1. Lineage (NCBI taxonomy): Eukaryota > Metazoa > Arthropoda > Ostracoda > Podocopida > Cyprididae > Notodromas > Notodromas monacha. The sequence continues at coordinate 5,476 of CAJPEX010003657.1, forward strand.
CGTCTTGTCTTTTTTTTCGTTGCTTCACTAGCCTTTGAATTGAAATCCGCGCTACATTTCGTACGGGGAATTTTCCAGCTTTTGATGGATTATTTTTGTTCAGAGATCTTACAAAGGAAGTCATAGAATAGAATGAATTTCCCTAGATGGAATTTGGGATGATCAGCCAAATTTTATATTTATTTATTTTTGCTTACACTTATCACGAATTCACTGGCTGAAAATTGGGCTTCCCACTATCGACAGTTTTCAGAAATCGCAAGTAAAAGGGATTTATTCGGAACTACTGCATTGTAATTGTTATAGCAAGAAGTTATTTCTTCAATAGCAGTCGCAATTTTCATACAATAAAATGATCGAAAAACAGAGCTGTATCAGTTTTTTTTTAAATCGAGATCCGTTCAAGATTACAAATTGCCGATTCGATTTTGCATGCCTCAATAAACGTGTTTATTTGAAAATCGGTCAAAACTTTTCCGGACAACCATTTTTACCAATAAAATGCATAGACTCAAAAGCTTTCAGGAGCCTCCAAACTTTTCGAACAACATAAAGCCTTTGCAAAATAATCACATGTACAATATTACGCAGTTAATAAGAAAGCCATTACGAATCCCAGCAACAGGAAACGATTTTGGGAATTTTTAGGAACCTAAAATTTACGTCAAGAAAATTATTTTCAGAGGAAAATTTTCGATCACGAGAAAATTTTCGATCACCAGAAAATTAAAAAAGGTACACTTAATGTTTGAATTTTCGAGAAATTATCGACACAATGAAGGAAGAAGATTTTCCGTGAATTCAGTTATGCATGGATAGTTCATCGTTTCTCCACCTTGAATTGTGAGGAGATTTTTGTGTTGCCAAGAGAATTAGAAGACATAATTTATGGTGCAGCGATAAGGCCATTCCGATTTTTTGTCATCAAAGCAATAACATGGGGAAACGTAGGGCCAATTATTTCCTACTACCATCATTCCGCTAACGACGAGTCGTTTCATCCAGCCGTTAATTTCTTTATTTTTTAATTAGCCCAACAATGTTTCCATCTTCAAACTCAACCACTAAAACTTAATCAACACTAGATCATCTGCGTAAAGAGGAGTCATCCTTACCGCGTGTGTTTTTTCCTGTGTCGCCGTAAAAATTAATTTCGGAACATCAGGTTTCTCATCAAATGTTTTTTTTTTTCAAAACAAAAAGGAGCGTCGAATTTTTTTTCGCCGAATGCACCTTTTTCAGTTAAAGCTGCGCAACTAGAAATCTCGACTGCGACAATCGTGAGCTTTTATTAATTTGCCGATTTTTTTTTGAAGAGCAGAAGATATTTCCGACTTTTATTCTTTCGTCATAAAAGGTAGTCATCTACTCTGACGATAAATGCCTTCTTTGATTGATATTTCGCTGCGGTTTTAACCATTATCGAAAATTTACAAAGATAATTATTCGAACAGGAAATTCAATTTCTTAACTGGCCAGACAATTTTTTTAGCGCTTTGTGACATGGGTGGAGAAATCTGGCTGTAACTGAAAAGTATTCGCTTATCGCCATGCAGTGAATTGATTTTCCTTTAATTCGAAAAAATACTAGAACCTCAGAACATTGGAGGTTATGTCACGATTTTTTTTTACTATCATAACTTCTCTAGAAATATCAGGGCTGGCAACTTCAACTCGGACAACCCCAGTAAAGGACGCAACGAGAAAAAATTTCTGCGAGAAAAGAGTCGCGTCATTTTTGGTTAGATTCGGTGATAAAAATGTTGGCCGGGCTGAACACGAGGCACTCGAATTAGGCAAACAGGTGCTAGGAGGCCCTATATCCCCCCAGAGAAACGAACACGCCCCGTGGGAGTGAAATTCCAGCCACCGTCACGACCCAAGATCCGTTCGGGACGTGCTGACTCACGTTGGTTCCTTCACCGGGGGGCCCCCGTCGCTCACACTCACTTCACTAATCAGGGAACGCGAGCTGGCAACGGCCGAAAAATCCGACGGGTTTTCACTGGAACCCAAAGGCATGCATATAAGAATACGAGGCATCTCTTCTCTTCTCTTCTCGGCAAGACTGACAGGGCTTCAACAGAATCCCACAGCGGAAGAGGGTTCATTATGACACGCACGTACCGGATGCTAGCAGAGAAAGAAAAGGTGGATCTTGTCGTCGCCCACTTCTTATTTTTTGTTCTCTTCGTACGGTACATATTTTTCACGGTACTGGCGATTCAAAGGAATTTTCCTCGTAATTTGCAAGATTGTTTTCATTTCCATAGACTCAACTCGACCCGTTGTTGGAAATCAATACACAGTACTGTGATCATATATCGTACGGTATTATGATGTACGCATTTACAAAGTAAAAAAATCAAGTGTCACTCAATTTTCACTCCTATAAAAATTATGCAAGGACTTGAAATTCTGTACGTATGTACATCATCAACTACTGTACCATGCTTGGAGCTACAGTAGTAGTTGGATCGCTACGAGAATATTTTCGAAAAAGAACTAATCCTTTTGAAGCTTCATGTTCGCATAAATTACAGTACTTGAAATCTGCTACTGCAAACGTAACTTCAAATTTGGATATATGTACTGAATTTACGCGAGAAATGATTGGACAATTACTAGAATTAGTTTTCTGAAAAATTGGTAACCCTTTTTGCTGCTGAAATTATAGGAACTGTTCGGAAAAAATGCAAAATTCTTTTCCTCGTATCTTGCAATTGACGCGTTCGACCGAACGACAGCGAGCACACGTTGTGTGTTTATGGCAAATTTTCTGCAAAAGTATCTGATACAACACTATTGCGTGAATAATAAATGTAGCCCATAACTTAAAAAAAAAAAGTGTTCTTCCTATACGACGTCTCACTTGAACAACTAACACGAGCAGATTTGTGTCCTCGAAAATTCGCGAAGTGCAGCGGAAAAAATATTTACGATTCTCAATTCGAGTGGTGACGGGACGACATGTGAACCACTGAATATGCTGCTCTGATTCTTCAAGAGGAAAATTACTCTTCGTGGAACCGTAATTCGGCAATTTGAGAGTGCTTGAAGCACTCGAATCCGAGGACAACACTTTCATTATTTTTACGCCGTAAGTACTTTTTACTTCTCTCAACTGCTAAACAGATGTTTGGCTTCAATCTTTCAAAGGAAGTGGAAAGCAACCTTCACTTTTGCAGTTATCATACGAGTACATACCTACAACATGGCAAATTAGGCCGTGATTTTTTCGTAAACGTATGATTTTACAATTTTCCTACTCCAGAAGTACGCCTACGTGCTACATGCGTAGTTTATAAAAGCTGATATTCCTCACGTAGTCCAAGAAATAAACAGCGAAATCTCACGATTCGCATTGAAAATATTTCGAACTTTTTTTGTCGCATCAAACGCACACGCAAGAAATTTGAAATTGCCGAAAACTCGCTTATGGTTGAATCCGGATTTTTTGACCCGTTTCGAAATAATTATAGGAATTAGAACACAAGAAATGTATCAGAGACCTCACTTATGCGTCAAGCGCACTTTTTCGCTTGATTTGGCCACACTCAAATCTGCTTGCCTTGAAAGAATAAACACTTTTCATTGGCTCATGATGCATTCAAAAATTCAATTTATCTTAAAAAATTTGCGTGTCTTTCTCGCATGTATATTGAGGTGAAAGTAAAAACGGTTATTGCCTTATCAGGACTTTCTTCGCCATTGGAATACGAGTGCGTAAATATGATCCTTGAGAGCGCTCCTACCACAGAAAATAAACAAATGCAAGAAAAGTTTCCGAGAGGAACATGGGTCTTAATGACTGACTTTCATTTTTTCAAACGACGGCCAACATTGAGACCCTAAATTATTCCACGACCCGATCATTACGCCAAATGATCAAGTTTTCAACAACAAGAAACGAGCGAACTTTCTTGGGAAATTTGAAGGAAAAACTGTACCAAGATTCTTTGTCCAACAGAAAAATATTCGTTTTTTTATTAATCCAGCGGAATTTGAGTAACAGCACTCCTTCAGGGCTTCATTGCAAATTATTCTGCATTTTTCAGACATCCACAGAACTCTACTCGAGCCAAAGTCTTTCGAATTACATAAACAATTTATTTACCCAAGAGTCACGAGCCTCGAGTCAGCGGATGTGCGAATACGATCCGAATCCTGTACAATGAACAAAGGCCAGCACACTGGAAGTGTTATGAACGATATACAGAGGGTTTCCTTGCTTTCCAGAAACCCTGAAAAAAATCTTTTGTTCGGCTTCACGGAGGCGGAGGGAAAATGTGGCGTCATTGTTCGCAGTGGTCGCGATAAAGAAGCCGAATAAATAAACCGAGGAATAATATAGTCGAACTGCGCCTCATTCTTGAATCACTGCGTCAATAAATTCGGCCGACGAAACTTTCTCTCGTGCTAATCCAAATTTGAGAATAACTACGAAATACCACTGGTCAGAAAGATTCCCTCATTCCGCGAAAAAAAGGAAGAAAAAGTTCACAAGGATGCGGGAAAGCGTTCCGGGTTTCCAAAAAGTGTAACGAAATTCGTTTCGCACGTTTTTTTTTTTTTTTTTGCTTGCATGGATGAGCTAGTTCAAAAATTAATACCTTCATAGCACAAGAAGTCGCTGCCAAGAAAAAAAAAACTACCGGAACCAAACAAAGAAATTTTTCTATTCACAGAAAAGCAAACAATTTTTCCCCGTGGTTCCCGACTTTATAGGCATGTAAATACCGTTCTGCAGAGGCAATCATAGTCTTGAAAATCATTTCGAAGGAAAATAGAAACATTTCCTGAGGTTTTGCAGAAGTTACTGCTTCAATTTAGGACATATTATCGGTCAATTATCAATGCAACGAAATGTTCCTTTCCCGTGATCGAATAAAAACCGTTACTCAACCGCGAATCGATATTGCAGTATGCAGTAAAATGAGGGAAAAAATGATTGCCGAAGAAGAGAACCCAGCATGAAAAAAACCGGAATCGATCAATATAAAATATATAATCTATCAAAACGACCTACGTAAAGTACAGTATAATAGATATGCACGTTTACTTTTATGTAATCGTTTAGGCCTTGCGGGTCGACGAACAACAAAAACGCGTTCTACATCAAGCCCATAAACTTTTTATCGAGTCATGATTGCTTTTTTCTGAAAAAAAAAAAGCAAACTGGACAATAAAGATTAGGAACTGCGAAAATGCGGGATGCTCTATCTTCCGAGCGTTACTCCTGTTTGTGCTGTTTTCTTTTGGAATGCATGCTACAACAACAACAAAACTGGCATATTTGCGTGAAAAAGCAGTGCAAATCGCAGTTTCTTATGCAAACTGAAAAACAAAATGTAGGAAATCTTCTTACGACTCTCAAGTAGGAGTTTTTCAACAAAATAACATTCAATTTTGCTCCTCAGCTGCAGCGCAGCAAAATACACAAGCTTCGACAAAACATCAGCCGTTTCGAATTTTAAATTTTCACCACTTGTGAAATAAATACTGTACAACAAAACTCGACGAAAGACAAAATCAGTTTTGACGCTTTGAAAAGCAGCTTCTTCAGACCACGCTTTCTCAACCGTAACGAATAAAAAATTATATGAGAAGCTTTTTCACAGAAAATCAACCGACATTCATATCTCCCCTAAACGTTCGTTCACCTTTTCCGCCCTCAACGGGCACCAGGTTCATCACGCAGCCGCCTTCAAGAAAAAAACAAAAACAATCGGTAAACTAAAATAAAATTTAAAAAAGGAAAATGATGAAACGATCACAAGTTTCCAAAATGGTAATTTTTCCACCTCCCCATGCTCCGAATCCCCCGACATGTGCTGGAGGAAACGGTCCATCCACCATCGATAACGCTTGGCTTAGAGTCATTTTCTTCCGGCGGAAAGGCAATTAACGCGCAAGTCTAGAAACATCAGTCAATGTTTCGCGTCAGTAGGTCCTTGCTTTAAAGAAGAAAAAAAAATCTTACAGTATACTATTTCACCATGATGAACTGGACAAGTCGAATCAAAAATGTGGAATGGCTTTCCCCAGCACTTGCTTCAAAGTATAAATTGAAGCAGGCCATTCATTTCCGAGACACCGCAATTGAGAACAATGAACTCGGGACTGCTTCAAGACTACAATACTCCGGTATGACACCAAGAATAAAACCCTAACATTGGCTGAAACATAGCAATTATTCCCGACATTTCCCTGAATAAAATCTTAACTTTAAAATATCTTTTGATTATAGACAACAAAATATTCCTCGAACTTCCTTCTTCGAAGTCTCCGTTGACCTATCCATGCATCGGCAAATTACTCGAGGAATTCTCAGTTCTAATTTCAATGCATAACTTTTTTTAAATCTTGAAATCACAAAAGTAATCAAAAATAAAACCCGTCCTGATAATGAGCGGATTCCTTTTTTTAGCGTAAAACAATTTGACTGGAGAACACAATACTGTAAATTACTTCCGCGTTTTAAAGGCGGTTCGACGATTTTTGGCCAAGGTACAGCGTCATACTTTTAAATTGCAATATGCACAATATTTGGGAATGTTTCATTGAGATTGTTCTAGCTTTTGCCTAGTTGGGTGAAAGCTTTTGAAGTATTGGAATCGCGGAATTGTCCAAAGATCGGAACTGCGCACATTTCGAATTCGTCAAAATTGTCCGGTCACCGTCACATGAATTATTCTGCCTCTAAATCGTCAGTAGCCCCTAAATATTCCAGATTCCCTAGAACAGTGAATACAACCTCTAAAATTATACCTGAAGTTTCAATTGTAATTCATCAAATGTGTGGATCTGGTCAGCTGAAAATACGACCTACCGCATTGCAGGCCTGAGTTACGTAGTCCATCGACGAGGACACGATAACACAGCATTAGACTGTCTTTTTCTGGGGGTAAACGATAAGAAAACGAAATGCGTAGAACGAAGTATTGTGTTTTCTTTGGTATAGCGTATTCAGGATCGCATTGTAAATGGATAGACTTTAAAAATTTAAGCATGCGGTTTGATCATCGTTCAAAAACTCCCGTAGTATTACAGGCGAACGAGCGTCGTTTCGGAAACCTCAAATTATTTCCAGAGATTCTTCCGTCTCTTTTACTGAGCACGATATTTCGAAGTCATTCGCAGGTTGAGGAAGCATTTATTACTCCCAGACATGCTTGTAAATCGTTGAACGGTCTATGATGGCATCCCGAGGTTTTTCACCAACGAATAAATTCCCGAATCCAACCGACGCTGAACTTCCTTCGAACGAACTCGGAACAAAAATTCGAATGAGCAATCATCGTGAAACCATATTAAAATTTTGAAGTACTGCATCATAATGTAGAAAAATGCACGAAAGTTGGAAAGCTTCCCACGGGAGATGACAATTATTGAAATTTCAATATATAATTTTCAGCAGATTGAAATCCTGACCCCGATCAACTCAAGCAGGCAACCAAGTTTTCCACGAAATTGTGACTCACCCAAACTGAAAAAAGACCTGCTTCAAAATGAACCCTTTAACTCGTGTCCAAGAATTTAAATTTTCAGTTAAATGTTCAAAACTTCTAAATTATTTCAACGCTTTTGACGAAAAGCCCGTTTAAAAATAAATTACTGTACTTTTAAAAATACCTGTACTGTAATAGCGTTTTTATTTTTTTACTAACAGCTTTTGAATAGTATTCAGTATATTCCCGAATAAATTCGTAAATAAATTCTTTTCATATTGTTTAGTTTTCATTCTCTTCCTCGCCGTTTGCGCCCTCATAATACATGTCTCAAGAAAATAGTTTTAAAATGTAACATAGGAATGTTCGGAAGAAAAAAAGAAAAAGCGTCCAGCATATGCTTCATTCCAACACGATATCAGTTTGTAGAAGACAGAAGGCCACAGCAGCACAACAAATCATGAAATGCATTAATAGAACATGAAGAATTGTAAAAACCTCGATATTAAACGTTCTATTCACTGACTCAAAACGACTAGCAACTAAAAGATTCATCAGAAGCAGTTTCCATTTTCGAAATCGCAATACTGTATTCATAAATTGTCATCGAATAAAAATTACGAATCTATTAATTTTTAGAATAACAACTACTGTAGCATGCATCCCTCAGTAAATACCGAAGAGTCAATTCTATTTGCTGAAGTAGAAAATTATGACTGGAAGTTGCGGTGTGAACATCGTATGCCGTGATTTTTCACCAGTTAAAACGGGAACACGCGAAGAAGAACGAAAAAAAATTTACTTTTATCGCCGACGGCGAGGCAGTTAACCTGGTTGTATCACAGGTCATTCACTTCCCAGCTGGATGACCTTACCGAAATCTTCATTAAAAAAAAAATAGAACAGGAAAAAACACACACACCGAGTAATCCACTGTGGCAGCAGAAGCAGCAAGGAAGGAACAGACTTCATGCGGTTGCCCAGTGAGCCCCCGTTTCACGGTGTTGTTCGAGTTCCTTTTCGATGAGCCTGGTACTGCTCCAGGCAAGCAAAGGTAAGCCTTTCAGAGCAGCACGTGCACCCCACCTCGTCAAACGAAATTGCACCTGTGATTTCTTTTTCTCTTTTTCCTCTTTTTTTTAGCGTTCGTAGTCACACCCGACCGAGTTTCGGGAATGAAATGCGAGCAATTTTCTTCGTGGGGCGCGAAAATTTTCAAATTTAGCGAGACGCCGACCGAATTCTTTTTCTCTTTTTCCTCTTTTTTTTTAGCGTTCGTAGTCACACCCGACCGAGTTTCGGGAATGAAATGCGAGCAATTTTCTTCGTGGGGCGCGAAAATTTTCAAATTTAGCGAGACGCCGACCGATTCAAATCGGCGTAAGAGGGAAGGTTCGCAAGTTTATTCAGAAGCTTGTTACAGTTGGTCATCACCAAGTCTAATCACAATAATTTGAATTTCCAGATAATCCCTGGACAATTTCCTCAATTAAAATCACTCAAAACCTGTGGGGTCAAACCTCTCCTATTGAAATTGTTGAGGCCTTTTTGCTTTTGAATCGAGGCTAAATTTTAAAACACATGATCCAGAAAACAAAAATGATGCGAACTATTTTCTTCATGCTCTCCACAAAAGGAATAATGTATACTCTCGTAGGTGGGACATGACTGAATAATGAAAATTTATAATAATTTTCGCCAGAAACGAATTACTTTTATTAATCGATCTGCCCAAGCCGAAGTCTCTAACTGAAAAACTCTTCAAGCCGATTGTTTCAGAGCCTCTTCAAATTCAACTCAGAGAGGTTCTCTGAATATCCAAGTATGTGCGACACATTTCCAACCATAGTGAAATAAATAAGACATAATTATTACTTCCTTCAGTAATTTTTCCTTCGATACATATTTCCGGGTAACCGCCAAATTCGGTATAACTGACCAAAAATAAGCATTCATCAAAATTGTTCCAGCGTTTCTCAGTCGTCAGATTTGCGAAATGGCTAATCATATATTTTTCAATGATTTAGAACACAATATACTGACCTGTGGAAGCATTTAAGACTGCCTACAAATCCATAAACATCCGGAAATGTGACAGGCGAACGTCATTTCACGATATCAATCAATTACCCTTTGATCTATCCGACTACAATATTCAAAATTTCAACCTCGGTGAGGCGAAGCATTTTTGAATACTCCTCTGCAAAAGTTGCAAATTTTCTACCTGCATCCGTTCAATAAGACTGAAACGATGAAGACACAAGACTGGCAAAACTTATTAATCAAACCTCGCCAATGATAGGAAAAGAATTGCGGGTGTAATTCGAGGTTCTGACCAGATGAGACGCACCAAACACAGTCGCCGCATTTTCTGTAGCACGAAATAACACCAGACAAATCAGGGCCTCGATTGAAGTTTTCGGAAGAAGGAAAAGTTATTGCGAAGTAATGACCCACACGCACGAGATAACCTTACGAACTCGTGGTTAAATCGGTCAAACTTGGATAAAATCTTCGCTGAAAAAACGGCCAGATTTTAGAAGAGTTCATGTCATCGAAAAAAAAAATGATAGAAACCTGATGATAGAATTGATGAACTTTTCTCGGGAAATTTAGCTCATGAGAAAGAAAAGTTTAATCTCGTAAGGTCTGGCGAAAGTACAAGGAAGAAAATTGTCCACAATATGATCATTTCGTACATATAGTATTCTCGAATAAAACAATTAAAAAAAAGAGAGAACCATTACTCTGGCTTCAAAAGAAGACGGTCTCAAACGAATCCTTTGCCCTTTCCAGCACAGTCGTATACATTTTCCCAGTTTGGACCTGGATTAGTCATAACTTGACGTACATCGTGTATCAGCGCAAAAATTACTTTTATTCCTGACTTTGTCAACCCATTGTTCGTTTCCCACACTGAAGAAAAGGATGAGATTCATTCCTTCTCGAGATACACAAGAAAACACTGCCTTTCTTGAACTTTATGACCTCACGCGTGCATTGTCATCTTTGAACCAGAAAAGGGCCATTGGATGAAGTCAAACGTGAACTCTGTTCCCGGAAAGCTTTACACAGAAATCATAGCAGTACCGTACTTCCTGGAAAAAAAGGCTGACCGCATACTTTTTTCATCGAAGAGTCAATTGTCAACAGGAAACATCATTTCAAAATTTGACAATGATTATCTTGAATTTTCTTATGAAACGTTTGATGACGTGAGATGCATAGTTTTTTCCAGAATTTTAAATGCTGCGACAACTGCATTTAGAGGCAGAGTATACTTGAGTAAGAGTAGGAGGATTTCGAGGAGATGCAATTTTGAAATTCAGTGCAAGCACATTCGGGAAATGAAGGAATGGGTTAAGGAGAAAGATTCAAGCATGTTTACGAGGCAAAGCTTATATTCCCTACAGTGCTTTAAACCAGCGCATCGGGTTTCTTTAATATCAAGATATGATTTTCTGAGAAACACGGTGAATGAATATTCGACAGTCTATATAAAAATTACACTGGAACCTCTCATACGGCAAATCGAATTTTCACGAATGTCTTGAATCATTTTTATGGGTAATTCTAATGCAATTATGATTGTAAACCTTTTTCGCCGATTAAAATTAACGAATTCCCAGTCTAAAGAGGGCAATAGCTATGCGATTTGAGGTACAGTACTGTTGTAGTTCTATTATGATGCGTCTCCGCCTAATTCAACTCACTCGGTAAGCTAAAAGGGAGATAAAAAAAATACTACGAAAATGCAAACAAAACAAGTAGAAAAGAAAAGAAAAAACAACGAAATTACACGTACGATCAAGTCAACCATAGATTTAGCGCAACTAATATCTCGCCATTGTGTTCTTAAAGGAAAGGCCGAGTGCCAACCAAGTCAGTGCGACAAAAAGTTTCTTGTCCTGGATGAAAAATGATCCAAAAATTCAAAGAAATTAAGGCTTTTTCCAGGGATACTATTGGCTTATTACAAAGAATCACTTAATCATGCTTTCATCAAAACGCAGTGTTATTTAAAAATGCTACTGTATTTCTGAATTTACATCGTTACAAATGTGTTTATAGCTGCATGGCGCACCTTCCTTTCCTGGAAATTTTCTGATTAAAGTGGGATATTTCCAGGAAATATTGGTGATTATTCTTGCATGAAGGTACCTGATATAAAACAAACTAAAAATCAAATAATCAGCTCTGCTCTTTTATTGGACAAAATATGTGTAAAAATCTAACGCAGCAGTCTGTCTTATTGAATATACAGTATTGACATACAGCACAAAAACCGTGCATTTGAAGTTCAAATTATGTATTGTGACTTATTAGACTCAAACAAAACAGACTCAATGGCCGAATAATTCTGAAAAAATCTCATTTTGTCTACAGTAGAGACCCTCAACTGCACCTTCCTTCCATGCAATAAATTGCCATCCTATCCTGGCGTATTTTGTTTTACTAAGCAAGGGCGGCAATAAATCAAATCTCGACTATACTGTATTTTTTAGACTGTACCTTAAAATGACATACAGCTAAAATTCTAGGCAGTAGAACCATCAGTGCCTGGTTTAAAGCTCGGTCAGTTCGAAGATCTTTTTGTTTTGTTTTAAACGCGGATTCCTCGTATGGGATGGGTTCATACTGTGTATCATTTCTTGGTGAAATGTGAGTAAACTGTATGAGAATCTCTTCCTTCTCTTCAGGTGAAAAAACAAAAAAAGAAACAAAATTCGGGAACTGGTGGCTCTCATCAGGTCGAGAGAAAATACGAACCCGTACGCAGACAATCTCTTGCGCAGCTCACAGAAAATATTGTTCCCTTCGACGAAGAAGAAAAAAAAGGAAAGTACTGAACTGTGGTACTGTACCGTACCCCAACCCCAAAGAACATATTTAATTACAGTACCAATCGTGTTCACGCGGAAGTGGCAATGCACACATCATTATCAACCACGTATGAAAATACAGTACGAGTAAGCAAAGACGGATCAAACAGACGCTCCCAGAGAGAACAGTGAAGAGACACGCTGTTTGATTATATTGAAGCCGTAAACAAGGGCCGGAAATTTGGTTCACACGCGTGTCTCTTCCGTCGGTGCATGCGTGCGAAAAAAATTAAAAATAAAACCTTTGAGGAATAATGCCGAAGATATGAAGGAAGAAGTGGATGCCAGCCAAGAAGGGTTTATCCAGGAATAACAAATAAAAAAATATATATATCGTAACTTACTTTTTCTTAGCTCATGTTCGTGTTGGGGACCGTAGTGCCTTGTTCCGCACAGCGTGTCTGTAGTTGCTAATAAGTAGGGGAGTGCGGCGTGTGTTGAACATGTCATGTTGCATGTGTGTGTGTAAAACGTTCTTCTCTTCCGGGAAGACGTCGCACAACGCATTTATACACTCCCGAGGCGAAGAGCGAACATATTAAAAAAAATGAAGAAAAAGATGACGAGGGACGTTTTAAAATATTCCAGGAATCTTCTCCGAAAGGAAGGATTTGAAGATCCGATTACGAAGAAAAAGGATCGAATCCTGCATTTCTTGGCATGTAACTCACGTTTTACCGGGAAATGCGTCTCCCACGTAGCACTTGTAAAAAAGTGACAGCGGGTTCGGTTCGATTGCTGGATTTTATTTTTCGAGCTTTTTTCTTGGCGCAATATTCAGAAACTACGACACCGCTCAACACCCACTAAAAGTGCAAATGATAAAAGTAAGATGGTTTTAAATCAATAGTCGCTTCCCGAAGAACGGTGCTATTAAAAACAAGATTGAAACAAATCCCGCTTTTTAATTTTTTTTTACCAAAGATTAACCGTACTTCAAAATCTTCGTTTATTTAAAGAGTGTCAAATTAAGTCGCGATTTTGTAATTTTTGGGACTGAAAAGGCTTTAACTATGGCTTTCTATTGCCAGTCAAAATGTGCCTTGTAGTAGTATCTCATTCTACCAATGGTTATCTGTAATTTCATGGGAGTTTTCCGGTCAGAAAAAAATTTAACTGTTCGGCGAAAACCGTCCCATACTCACAGAAAACAAAGAAAGGTTCTTCCCGAATCGTGTGTTTAACAGGAGTAAAACTCGTTAAAACTTACTACGAGTCCTTTATTCGGTGCGTTGCGACAAGTTCTTAAACTCTTAGTTAAGTTATAAAAGAGCATTTTAAAGGTTTTTATTCTTCGTCAGGATGACCGAAAACAAGAGAGTACAAAACACATCTTAAGGGCGCAAAATGAAGTTTTCTCGTCCTCGCTAAACAAAATCTATGCAGGGAAAAATTAAAACAAGTTCCCGAAATATTTCTGCTTATAATGGTTATAATTGTCCTCATCATACTCTCAGTATTCATTGGGAGAAAAGTGGTGAGAGATGCAAATGGAAATGCAGGTGGACTCTCTGAGTCTCTCCGCAACGATTTTCTCTGTATAATTAATTTCATTTGGTCCCACAGGGTTTTCTACTCAAGTTATTAAGATTCTCTAAAACGAAATTTGCCCAACGACGATTTTTTTTTTCTGGCCTCATGAATTTTATTATAGAGAGATTCCATTAGTGTATAGAAAGAGGGATGGAAAGATAAATACACAGAGAAACAAGCAATTTCGTAGACTTTCAAGTTTCCAAAGTAAGGCCATTAATCACAGCAAAAAAAAAGGGCGAGCAGTTTTAAAATAACTTTTTCGATGGCACACAGGCTCAACCTTTCCCGCCTTATCACACAGCCATGTTATACGAGGACAGTTACTCGTTACCCTCTGCAGGAGGTTCATTACGGAACATGCTGATAAGTGCGAAGGCGGGTCTTGACTGATCACCTTAATCCAGCTTTCGTAGGCCGAGATGGGTTCAACCTTTCGCAAATAGTGATTCGTTTAAATCGTAAGCTTCACCATCACTGTAATTGTGCAATAAAACGGATTGAAATAAATGCGTTAGCTGCACTTTTGCACGCGTCATTGTTTCAAATTGCGTCACTTGTAATCATCTGGGAAAGGCGTATAATGGGTGCGTCGTCGAGCACTGACCAAGAATTTTTATTCCGCATACCGCAATCCCCTCAGGTTGTCTACAAGCAGAAGTAAAAATCGGACTTTGTCTCAGCAAATGAGACATTTTCAACGCAGTTTATTTCAACTGACTCGTAAAATTCGAGCATTGGGAATTCTACAGGCATCGTTACAACAATTGAAAATGAACAGTCCACACATTCTATTACAGTCGAACCTCCTCAAGTCGAACTTCACGGGACCAGCAAAGAAACCCAGTTCGGGAGGTTTCGAATTATGGAAACCAGCATTTTTGTTGCGGGAAAGAGATTTCAGGATATTGTAATTGGTGATATTTTGGGCTTTAAATCGCTACTTAAATGAGTTTACAGGATGTTGAACTCCGTTTGTCTTCCACTTCCTTTTAAAACACATCAAGTTAAATTTGTATTGCTTCCCTTCTTCCTTGGTCAATATAAGACTGTAACAGCCAAAAGGCCTAAAATTTGAGTTGACTGAGGTTTGAGGAGGAAAGCCTTTGAGTTGGGAAGGCTTTTAATGGATTGTTTCGAAGGGAATAACGTAATTCAGCTTAAACTTTTTTATGCTGTATCCCTCAGCTGAGCCCCTCTAGGCTCAGCAGTACCAAGCTGATAACATGACATAATGCAACACATTTGTGTGTAGCTACCCGTCAAAGTCGGCCAAATTGATGGAGGAAAAATCTGTCGTTTGAATTGCTACATTACAGTATTACATCATGCGGGAGAAATGAAAGACCCTCACATAATCTTGAGACATCAGCCACGTGCCTTTAAACGGTGGCAATTTCAGAAAAAACGGCTTTTCTCCATGGTTTCAAGAAAAGTGATCCGCGGATTTTATTGCCACTTACAAGCACAGAGTTGGCAATACAAAATCGGATAGAAGCCCTCGCCCTTTTCAATTTGGTCAATATTTGGCTCGTAAGACCCCCATCAAAAACGAAACGAGTGCGTCCCACATTCGAAAACGCATTCCAACAGATATTTATAATAAAGTACTTCACAGTACTTCCGTTCTTCTCGTGTGCGAATGAGGTGATCCAACCTTCATAATAGTCAATACTTGACGATGATGAAAAGGCCGGATCATTTCCAAGGGATCCCACAGTACATTTCAATCATTTTAATATTCCCGTCGTCATAAAAATGCTGTTCTTGCGCAACAACAGAGACAAAATAGGCGCGGGAACAAGTCAATTCATTCCCAAAAACGGAATGCGGAACTCGCTAAAAAGGTCTTGACATCACGCAATCTATCTTCAAAGAAAAACAAAATTAAAAACTAAAAACCGGAACAGGGGGATTGATCCATCACTCCGAAAAAAATATATATATACCCAGGTTCACCTTGGCTCCAGAAAGAAAAATCTCAGCCAGCAATCATCCATCAAGTTACTCCTTCGTCTTTTTTTTTTTTGCTCTCCCTGGAACTTGCAGTCGACTGAAGTACTGCGGTGCACGTACCCCCACAAAGTGTACGTCATTTGTACAAGGCCAGGCGAGATAGTTGTGATCCTGATGGAGAGAGGTTCGCCACGCGTGGGAGGCCAAACGAAACCGACGTGCTGGGAAAAATTGTCAGTGAAAAATAAACAGGAAGTCAGAAGGAGTTAAAGGGAAAACGAAAAAAAAATAAAAAGGTGCCGCAAAAGGTAGGCTTTGGTTTTACAGCAAGGCTATCTCTGGGAGGTTTGAGGTTCCCCCGTTACTTCAAAATAATAAAAAAAATAAAAGAAGCCAAAAAGCTCATTCCATTCCCTTCCACATCGCTTTCCTCCGCCGAGTTCCCCGCACCTACTGTTCCAACAGCCCGCCTCCACACAAGGATTTACTACCTTGGGTTTTCTCAAAAGTCGTGCACGTGTAAGACAGACACATCTCGGTTGAAAGCAAATGCAACCTCGTAGTCAATGTGCGAATACATCTTATTATTCATAGAAAAAAGACAAACGACTGATTAGTGGTCGAACTTCTTCAAGTTGAACTTCAAGGGACCAACAAAAAACGATCGATTTAGGGAGATTTCGAGTCAGGGAAACGAGCGATCTTGTTGAGGAAAAGAGAGACGAATTGCAGGAAATTGTAATTGGTTTTATTCTGGGCCTGAAATTGCTTATTTTACGAGTTGTAGCATGCTCAAGTTGAAGGCAAGGGTTCATTTACCCAGTTAGTCTTCAACTTCCTTTTACAGCACACGAAGTGACATTTTTATTGCTTTCCTCTCTACTCTGTCGATAAAATAATAGCCAAAAAAAAACCTCAGAAAATTCGAGTAATAGAGGTTTGAGTTGAAAGCATTCTCCCAGAAAATAGGGAGGTTTATACTGCAATGTTTCCAAGGAAATCCGGACAGGGACCTGAAATAAATTCTGGGGAGGTATTCGACTCACTGAGGTTGGAGTTATCGAGGTTAAACTACACAGTATATGAGAGACCACGTAGGATTCGAAGCATATTGCTGCGTACAGAATAAGTGCCTGGCAACGATCCTCCAATTCTGGCTGGCTTTTTTCTTCTGAAGATTTGTCGAAAACTATACTGGTACTCTAAAGGGTGTTTCAAACAACCGTCATATTTTCATTCGAAGTTTTCATTTGCGGCACTCATCACTGGAAAAAAATCACAGGTACTGTAAATTGTCCATCAAAGACTCTTCGAAGCCAAGACTACGCTGTCGCAAGATTCAAAAATCCGTCTGGGAAGTTTTCTGCATTTTTCGAAGCTTTTTCATCCCGAGCTTTTTGTCCCACGAGGATAACACAATCGCAATTGATTTTTTTGCAAAAATCTGCAATAACACGCTGGAAATGTACATTTATATTATTTTACATACGAGAGCAATGCAGATGCGTAAGAGGCTCGAATTTTCGACATGCAGTACAGTACTTTCGAAGGAATCCTCCCATGCGGCGAGTTTCAGCTCAGTCGTTTGTTTTGTTTTTCCAAACGATGCAAAAATTCTTCACCATCGCTCGGCTTCGCTTTTCCACCACTCCAGCGAAAAATTCGACACTTGGGCTAGAAAATGCGTCTTCCTTTCAAAGCGGCAGTCGTTTGAACACTCATGCGAAATTTCTTTTCTCCTTTCGATGATGCTTGAAATAATTCTCTTTCACAAGAGAAGAGTGGCGTTGTTCGAGAAATTTGACAACGGTTCGCAGCAAATCCGAAATCCCGAATGGCCAGCGCGTAATTTTCCCATAGTTCCCAGCTTTTTAATCAAGGAAGATGCATTCGTCAGGAATACAGTACTTGGGCTGAATGTAGGCAGCGCATTGAAATGAACAGGAAGAATTTCGTAAAACGAACAAAAAANGCGCAAGCGTAAATCTCTAATTCATCCTCTAACTTAACATAGAAGAAATTTTAAATATTAACATCACATACGAGGATTATTCCTTTCTTATTCTAACCCCATTGACTTTTTTTCAGACATTCAAGAGTGATTTACAAATTTTTGACAATACAGTACTTCTCTCAAAATCGTTCCTAGGAAGGCGATAAAATGGGTCCGCTTACAAATAAAACTCACTCGTGAGAATTGATCATGATGATGCAACCCCCACATAACTCAACAATTACTGTTGGCAACTTTTCAGCAGTTCGCTGGCTCATCCCTAGAGAATTATTCCTCTGAAACAAACAAAAAAAGTATCTGCGAGAAAAAAGGTTTCAGAGTCCCGATCTTTTCCTAGGCCATGACTCGCGCGAGCTGCTTTTCTCAGAATCGCTTGCTCCTCCATCCGTCGAAAAAGCGCGCTGAAATTAACGCTAAATCCCTTCTCCGCAAAAAGTCCTCTCTCCTCGTCTTCCTCTTCCGTCGGACATACCAGGAGGTACGTAATAAAAAGAAGAGAAAAAAAAACGTCAGTCCACGCGATAAAACCAGCGTTTCCGGGCATCAACAAAAAACGCGGGCGAGAGAAAGAGCGCCCAGCAACGGAGATCACGCACATCCGGAGGAAAGTGCAAGATGGAAAAAAACAAAAAAACAGGACAGAAGGAACCAACATCAAAGTACTGCGCCATTGGCGGGAGAATTGTTGGCGTACCACCAGCAGAAAGTAGAGGGGAAAAAAGAAGACGAGATGTTCCCTGACGTCCGTTCCACGCCTCAAGTCGACGGAAATCCACGCGAAAAAATGTTTACATTCCCAGATATAAACGTTTATTCTCCGACTTGTCGCTGACAGTCAATTAAAGTGGTACCCCCAAGATGTGCAGTAGTTGATGCACTTTTGAAGCATTTCCTTCTAAACAAGATCAATTTGGCAAGAGAATATTCGCAAGTACTGGTACAGTGCCCAAATTCGTGCATTTCGGGCGGAGAATATCCGTCAAACGTTCTTCAGCAAAAATTAAAGAGAAACCTCGGTTAGCCTATCATTATGGCATTCTCCTTGGTAATTAAAAGCTGTAGATATAATCGAAACAAGTGACTAATTCATTACTCTTTCACCAGTGCAACAAAAAAATAGAATTTATTCACCGACATGAATGGATGTTGGATCACTGAGGCAG
This sequence comes from Notodromas monacha, assembly GCA_905338405.1. Classification (NCBI taxonomy): domain Eukaryota; kingdom Metazoa; phylum Arthropoda; class Ostracoda; order Podocopida; family Cyprididae; genus Notodromas; species Notodromas monacha. The sequence goes on from CAJPEX010003657.1 coordinate 24,476, forward strand.
AAAAAAAAAAATCTCGTACTTCTCTCGCAGAGAACTCAGTCGCCTAAAATAAAAGAAAACAGTTCGGCGGACTTTCTCAAAGCTTAAAAACCCTCTGTTCAGGATGCAAAAATGTTGGCTTTCAACAGATCGCCGGGTACTCGCCCTTGACAACCGAGAGTTTCTCTTTATCCGAGCTAATGACAAAATGAAATCTTAAAGGCTCTCAGTGCGAGGCATTAGAAAATTTACAACAAACTCATTAGCAAAACGCGTAAAAGCTGGAATGCCAGAGAAAAAGCTTAAACCAACCTACGCATGTGAAGTTTTCCAACTCGCTCTATAAAAACTCCTACCCAGTGGTTGCCAGTTTCGGAAGAAGAGAAACGGCGGATTTTCAATGCCTTCGAGACAATAATGGAATCAAAATGACCCCGAATACAAAGGAAACAGCATTGAATTCGGAAATTTTGATCTGCTAATAATATCTAGGACACTTTTCAAATCGCGTTCAAGCTTTTACAAATCGATAGCATTCACATTTACATGAAAAGTTGACGGATTAAAAAAAAGTTTACATATTCCCATGACTGACGGCGTATGAATTCTTCAAAAATAATTCTAGATTGATCAGTTCAAATAGAAACATGATCCGAACTCATCGAAGAAAACTACAATCATAAAGGTGCACAACAGAAAAAAAAAACTGAAAAATGGCTCCCCGAAAAGTATGTGCGCTATAATTTATTGATAAAATCCTCCATTTGATCATTTTACGGTGGCTCTTTGAGTCGAAAACGTTCAGAAAATTTTCCGAAAGAGATTCCTCCATCTCAAATATGTAAAAAAAAACGCGAACATGCCGAGGCAAAATTGGAAGTTCAATTTTGACGAAACAAAAAAAAAATCGTTCGACAAATCGTCGTTCAAGTAGAATGACTCAGATCCTGGATTTTTTTTCAACATTATAGAAGTCTCTCTTCAAGTTGAAAAGGTTTTTTAAAAAAACAGGGACACAGAAGAAAAATTGGAAGTTCAATTTTGACGAAGCCAAAAAAAAAATCGTTCGACAAACCGTCGTACAGGTAGAATGACTCAGACCCTCAATTTTTTTTTCAAACATTAAAAACAGGATCTCTTCAAGTTGAAAAGGTTTTTTTTAAATCACTTCCGCAGCAGAACATTCTCACATCTCAAGCTTCAAGAAAAATATAAAAATTGCAACAAAAACAGCACAGGATCGAGTGAGGGAATGAAAAATAGCAATACTCCGGTCGTCCCCAAGTGGGAACCCCCCCGCCTCCGTTGAGTTGGCACGCCCGAAAGCGCCACGTGTGCCGCCCGTCTTATTCTCTCCCTCCATTACACTTTACAGCATCAGGTCGACACGCACTCATCCTCGGCTGGCCTCGCATACGCGTAACCCACAGTCGTCAAGCAGACTGAAGAAGGTAGGAGATGAAAATGCGAAACGGGAATTCCTTGCTGCAAGGCATCCGAGGCCAGGAGAAAATGTTCGCCCTGGACTCGAGGGGGGGGGGGGAATGGAACGCGCCAGCGAAAGTTTTTCCCGCTCATTCCTCGCCGCTCTTCAAGATAAAAAGCTCAAGTACAGTACACAACAGTAACAGATCCACGTGTTGTTCTCTCTCGCTTTTATTTTCTTCTCTTCACTTTTTCTCATTTCTCAACCATCTGACGTAATGACACTTGGAAGCGTACACGTAAAGAAAATTCACTTTTTTTTATGTCGTTGCTCGCACGGATGATGCGTCGCTTAGGCCTATAGGGAGGACAAGGAAATTTCACGCTAATGGCCGGCAGTCTTTCCCCGGGTGATTCGAAATAGTATCATGGATGCTCAAATGCAGGACAGTTGAAATCCTTGAATCAGCAGGTCGGGGAAATTCGACATTGCCCTGACAGAATAGAATAATGCTCACATTCTTGAAAATTTCGTGAGCCAAGATGAATAACCGGTTGCACAGAAATACTTGGACAAACTGCAGTCCGCGAGGTTTCTTCAGAGCAAATCGAATTTCGGAGAAAATTAATCGCAACCCCGGGAAACTTCCAAGAAATTTATAGAATTTTATTTTTAAGTCACGAATGCTTTTTCTCGTTTAGCTGACTTCGGCATTTTTTCGCCTTCTATGTAAAATCTCAACGGGAGCCGAATTCCTTCAGTCACAAATCACAATGGAATTCCGCCAAGAAAAATTCCTTCTGACATCACGTCATTGAATATGAGTTACGGAAGAAATACTAATTTTTTTCGTTTCGCTTTCTTTCTCTCTCTGCTGCAATTTGGTGATGAAATTTTTTTCCGCATCCAAAATACGATTGGAGACTTTCGTTCACTGCGGGACAGCAGTAATTTAAAACGGGATTTTGAAAAGTGTTGCCGCTATGCTTATTTGGAATGTTAAATACCTATACAGGTATTAATGGTGGAGTGCTTTTTTTCAATTCGAAACAGCTTATAAAAACAGACTTCCAATCCATAATGAAGATTTCAAGATTTTTCCAAAAAGGTTCGCTAAAAATCGTCTCACTCGTGGGCACGTGGTATTCGAGTAAATTTGGTATTCGTTCAACAGTTTCTAATCCAATATGTGCGCAAAATACAATTTAAAAAAATACTAATGACGAAGTGAACCTTCGCAATTATAAAAATGCTAAATTTGCAATCCAAGGGTTCCCTTCATGGAAATAGAGCGAGTACAAGGCTTGATTTAAAACAAGCTGAAGATCA
>CAJPEX010003658.1:0-25728 GCA_905338405.1 Notodromas monacha
AAAATAAAGCAAAGCATAAAAAACAATTCCAGTCGATATCTACAGACAAGGATCATTTGAACGAGAGGGAAAATTGCTGAATATGAATTCAAGTTTCACTGATCAGCGTTTTCAACATAATGAAGCATGAATTCGACGGGGATTTTTTTCGGAATTGCAGCTCCAACCTTGAAGTTACCCATCAGATTAGCAAAAATGCAATCTCTTAAATCACTTATATTTCAGTGATTCATATTTTGTACGAGCTGCTTGATGAACGCAAGAAATTCTAATCCAAACTTCAAAGATACGAACCGTCGCGAACATCACAAGGAACGAATTCCATAATTTCCACAAATGTTCAAATTTTCCACTATCCAAAACAAGGTATTTTCGGTCCTACAGTGCATTTATTTTTTTCAAAATTAATTCGAAGCCCACTCTTACTGCTGCTTCAGAAAATAAACTTCGTCTTTTTGCAAACTGAAAGTTTGCAGTTTTAGTTCGTGCATTTTGTTTCTTAAGTTCGATTTTAAAGATTTTACTACGAGAGAGTTTCATTCTTTAACTTCAAGAAACGTATTTTTTTTTGTGTTAACCTTAGGTACACCTCGAATTGTCATTGCAGTCAATCAGGTTGATAAATTCGAATTTGATGACCCAACATTTGCCAGTTTTTCATTTATTTATGATAACAATATATTTGGCTCATTTTGTAACACAGAATGTTTCAAAAATGTATCTTTCATTGAAAAATACAATGCTTTGAATGAGTAAACCGCCAGAAAAACCAGCAATAAAAATCTTTGTTACAACTTCTGATGCAATTTTCAACATTTTCCGCATGGAAAACTCCACAACAATATCTATAAATGTTAAAAAAAAACTTGAATCCTCTATTTAAATGGTTGAAAAATTCACACGAATTTCGAAGAATATATTTTGCTACTCAGTTCATGTATATTTCCTCACAACTACCGTATTTACGAAAATAAAAGCACTCCTCGTATACACAGTAAATATCCCCTAGAATTCTAGATTTTTCGTACACAAATATTGAAATTCCATCAATGGGCGAATATTAAAACTTTTTATAGATTCCTGGTGCACGATCAGACATTTTACAACAATACGGTGCTCGTATTCACGCAAATCGCATAAATTCACCAATATAAACTATAAGTTTTTGAGTTTCTGAAATTGGAAAAATATAGGCGCTTGATTATATATTTTCGTTAATACTGCAGTTCAGGGAAAACTTGAGCCACGGAATTCCAGAAAATACTCACTGAAATAACCCCATACAGAATATTTCCTCCGAATAAATTCTCGAGTGCCTCCAACAAGAACCATCAGCTTCATACACGAAAATGCGAGTACATTACAGTACTGTATATCATTACCCATCCACGTACTGTACTATAATGTACAGAATGAACCCTATCCCTTTTCCCTTCGGGTCACAAAACATCCCATGGAAAACATTAGACTGGCTGGATCCCGTATACATATCTATATCTATATATATATACTGTATATATATATGCTGCTTGTCCATTATTAGGCCTCTCTCTCTCTCTCGTCTTGATGCAGGGAACATAATTATGGCAGGACCAAGAGTCGCCCTAATTGATCGTCACGAGGACCGTCATAAACACCGGGGACGGACCCGACCCGAGTACTTCATCCGTGCACCAGATAATGACGATTCGTGTCAGCAGACCGAAAATTCATGTTCGCTCATGTGTGTGCCTCGTTTTAAGGAAAGGAGATCATCATAAAATAAAAAGAGGGAGAGAAAGAGACGAAGACATAAACAGGAAGAAGACTATCAACTAACTGACTGAAGCTATAGGGAATACTGTATAATGTTTCGGCCATATGCAGCATGAGACCAAGACAGAGAAGCCACATTAAAAAAAAAAAGTACATTAAATTCAGACATTAATAATTTCCACTGTGTCTTCTCTGAAACAGTGTTCCGCTAATTTCCATAACATTTTTTGCTTGCGGAACAGCAATTTTCCCAAACATTTTCCATTGACTGGCAAAGTTTCATAAAATGCTTGCAGACTCAAAAAAGTTGTGCCTGAAAGACTTTATGACAGGTTTTTAAAAAAACTTTGGCTTTTTTTTGCCAAAATTGAGAACCAATGAAGCAGCTATACAGTGGAATGTCTTCAAAAAATCAGAAAGGTGGGGTTGAAGAAAGGTTTCTCAGAAATAAAAATTGAATAATTTTTTTCAGCAGGTGAAAATTTGTCTGAAGCATTATCACGAGAAAAGCCAACTTTTATTTTTTCATCTGATAATTTCACCAGCAATTGTCTTTCCAAAATTTCACATGAATAAAATAGACTTCATTGCAACTTTTGATCGATTTATTATGCTGCAGAAATTTCTGGCAAAAAATTCCTGCTAACCAGCATCAGCCCGCACAAAGTGTTGCAAATTTAGTCAGTTGTTTTGAGGAACCTAGCTACAGTATTTTTCATGTCAGCTTCCCAAGAAACTTAATCTTCAAAGAGAGAGTGCCAAATGGCAATTTAACCCTTGGGCAGCAAAGTTGGACTTTTTTTGCAAAATTTTGTTGCACCTCAGAGAGGTGTAGAAAAAATGTTAAGGGCAAAGTTGGGAAAAATCAGGATGTTTTTTTTACCTGGGCACAGAAAATTTTTGCAGGAAAATCTAAAAAAATGCTCAGGTGGTCTACCGGCTATTTTTTATTTATTCCAATTTTGCCTCAGCCCACCTGGAAGGGTTTTCCTGACCTTCAAAATTATGAAAATGTGGGAGGATACAAAAATGATCCAACTCTGTCCTGCTATGGGAAAGAACCCTCTGCCGTCCAAGGGTTAAAAGACTGAGCCATAAAAAGGATGAGTTTTGGCAATTGCCAAAACTTGTCCTTGGATATTTCTGTGAGAATCAGGTTTCACCCTCACTCTCACAAGGAACTGAAATGGACCTTTGGTCCTTGATTTTCCTGACTCTGAATAAGCCCCTGGTTTTTTTGAGGAATACTGTAAGTCTAAAATCTTTGCATTTTAAATATTCCTTCTTCTCACTAATTTCATCAACTATATACAGGACATCAAACCCTCGAAAAAGTGTCCACACACAAAAAAAAAGAAAACTACTGTAGTAGCTTGCAGTTCCAGGGTTCGACAGACTTGAGAAGCTGGAAACGGTAGCGGGGTTCGCAATTAAGCCGAGTCATTAACGCCGGGGTCTTCCATTATTACGATGCTGAAACGGGACGGTGTCTCCCCGGGTTCGCCTGATTGATGACTCTGCTGGTTGGGTAAATCACCAGGCTTCTGGATTGATTCTCATCACACTGAGGCTTCGGCTCAACAATTAACCTCGACGCAGAACAATGACTTTGCGGCTTCCAGGTGCTGCTGGGGGAACTGGAAAATCCGCGTTCCGTGACCTTTTTCAATCCGACCTTTTCATTAGTGCCAGCAGGAAACCCGACCTCGAAGACGAAGGCGGAGAAAAATGAAAAAACAGAGCGATGATGGAAATTTCAATTTTACTGATAATTGGCGGGACAAACGGCGTGGGAAAGAAATTCTCGCGATTCATGTTCGGCCTATTAAAATCAAGATGTAAATGCGAAAATTCCTTCGTACTTCCTTGCCTGTATACGAATACGTCCAACAATTTTTTCTGCGTGAACAAACGCAATAATGCATCGTAAAATGTCCCAATAATCAGCAATAAATCCATTTCTTGCTAAATGGAAGCTGTGGTATTTTTATGAATTTTCAGAAGTTAATTCTTGATATCAGGATTACTATTTTTGGAATTTAATAACAATATTCTTCTGATGCGTCAGACATTTCATATTCCAGTTAATGTAGACTCCTGAAATATTCTCCGACTATACGGAAACAAATATTCCTGAGAACCGGTTCAAACGTTTTAAATGATCATCAAGTCTAATATTCTTGCAATTTAAAGAATACGATATTCTCAAGAGAAAGAAAATTCTTTGGGTCTGGTAATTGAGAAAAATGAAATAAAAAATGATTCGACACAATAACGTTGCCTGACAAATATTTCTCTGAGTGTGGGAAAATTAGTTTGAGATATTTTATATATTTTCTCATTTTCGCATTTTTTTTTCTTTTTCTTCCAGCTGCAGTTTCTCCTCTTTTTGATTGCTTTTTTTTCTGTCGATGATGGTAATGTTCTATTCACTTCTCTTAGACTCGAAAAATTGATACGAGATAATTTTAATGCCGTTCAATTCTTTACTTTTTTTAAATTAGGGGTTCCATTTTTCTACTAGTCATTGAATTTATCTCGCAATAATTTCACCTCGGCAAAATATTTCAAGCTGATCCAAAAAAAACTCCAGCGTATTTTTTCTCGTCAAAATAAATAAATGCGTGTCTTTATATTGGGATATCAAGCATTGAGTACATGCAGTATTACAGTAGAATAAAAAATTTTTTTTTGTGGAAATTAATAAGTGAAAATAGCCAGAGGGCAAAAAGAAAACCAAAACCGCATCACCTTGACGGTTCAGTTCGTGGGACCGAAACTCTTGAACTTGCCCCGGGTCAACGCTTGAGAATCTCTCAAACCAGACACCGGATAATCTAGACTTCCATATTAATTTTTTGAATAGCTCTTCAATTATGCTATCCCTAACCCCGACTGACGGGTCTTGAGTGTTTCCTGGCTCGCAATGCGCGGAATGTGATCCCGGCGAATATTTTTCGCCCGGGAATCCACCGGATTCAAAGGACGCCACGTTCTTTATTTTTCATTTTTCAATCTCGTCTTTCTCGTTACAGTAAATTACATGGAATATTTTATCTCTAGGTTCTCATCGTAGGTCATCAGAGGATGTCAGCCTTTTCTTATCTTTTACATCAAGTAGAATAATAACCGGCAATTACTTTCTACGCAAATATATGAATCAATTTTTTTATGTTTCAATTTTTTTCTTACGTCAATATGTTCAAAAAGGATAAATAAACAAAGTATATTCAGCGCCTTAAAAATTACACGTCCATGACTACATAAACCTTGCTCAAACTTTTTAGTAATTTTTAGTTTCGTCCTTTGCCGTCGAGTGACCTTGTTTTTTACTCAAAGATGATCTTTCAAAGATTTTTCAACTTGGATTTTTCAAATGACTGCCGTCAGGGTTGATTTCCTTCGCAGATATTCAAGGTATTTCATCTTACTGCATGAATTTATCTCACTCAAAATTCGGTGATTTTTCAAAGTTCTAAACATTTACGCATTGCATAAAGTCTTTATATTTGGCAACGAATTTTATTTTTGCTATTTATTGGAGCGGATAAGCATTTCATTTGTGTCTTGAAATCGTTAGTCTATATACATTTTTGGGTATACAGTAAGCAGCAGATTTATTTGTATAAGAGCTTTTAATTTCAGGAGACTCTACTTCTTCATGTTTATGAGCCTAAGTTTTCGCGTACAAAACTTAATTAGTAACAAAGAAAAAGCCATTCACTGCTCTCGTCTTTACAAGTCCGCTAAAGGCTCACTTTTTTCTGCCATAAACGTGATACAAGACTTTAAAAAGTTCGACGAAATTTCCGGCGCATTTCAAAATTTACAGCCGTGATTATTTTGCGGTTCCGTCGTTTTGATGGAATTTTCAATCTTCGGCACACAATTCCCCACTTCATTCCGGTCCATGAACTAAAAGTCCCAAGAAGTCATTCCCATCAGAAAACATCTTCTGAAATCATTCCGGAGGTATCAAAGAAAAGTATAAAAATGGTGAATGGCTTCAGATGAGGGAAGATCACAACCGATTTCCTCCGAGACATCCAACCCATAAAAAAAATAAAGAAGAAGGTATTCTATATCCCATCCCCAAGAACCCCACGAGTCACACCCACGTCGTAAAAACAACATATAACTCCGTCCAGAACCCATCATCACAGAGACTTGAAAAAATATATATGGAGCATTCCTGGCAAGAAAAGATATCACTCCTCCCTTCCCCAAGTCAAAGAACCCAGAATCACGACACTGAGGTTCTTGACTCTTTTCTTCTCTTGAAAAAACACAGAGACTTGAAAAAATATATATGGAGCATTCCTGGCAAGAAAAGATATCACTCCTCCCTTCCCCAAGTCAAAGAACCCAGAATCACGACACTGAGGTTCTTGACTCTTTTCTTCTCTTGAAAAATAATATACTACGAGTCGGAAAAAAATAGAGATAAACAGTTGAACTCATTCCATCCAAATAGTGGCTTCCTTCTTCAGGAAAGATTAAATCTGATTCGAAATTCAAATGGCGAGTTAAAAAAAAAAGAATATCGTGCATCTCGAAAGAGGAATTTCATCAACAATAAATCGCATCCTTCTCCAACGGATTGCCTTGGAACAAAGACAATTGAACTGCTTTCAAAATCTGATGATTCATTCCTTTTCGAAAGGGGAAAATTTTTGAAATTTTTCTTCGCTTCGTATTTCTTCAATTTATAGATTTGAATTTACGCCATTTCTTGCAGGAACTCCGAAACGAAGTCGAGCTTTGTGTGTGTTGTAAATTTTTTCCGAAACTGAGTTTATATCTAATCACGGTTGAAAATCCGACCATAGTCATGAATAATTCGATGAAAAGTGATCTTAACTAGCGGGGAAAAAATAATGATTTTCAGTTTGGAACGGTTTGAAGCTGAACACAACATTTTGAATGTCTCTTCCAAAAAATAAATACACGTACAAACTCCTTCTCCAACGATTTTCTCTGTATAACGAAGCTTTTATTTGTCCATCGGGTTCTTTATACAGCATGTCAGTGGGGTTCTCTACAACGAAATTCTCTTTACGACGAATTTTTCTGGAAACTTGAATTTCGTTACACAGAGAGAGAGAGAGAGAAATCTTTACCTATCTTTTCCTTTTATATCATGAACGAAAAATAAGTTTCATCTCGAAGGAATGTCTTACATGAAAATAAAATTGAAACTTTCGGATTGAAATTTGTTTGAACACATTTTTCGCGTAGAAATGCGCATGCAAGATTTTCGGACTTATTGATGATGTATTATTTTTAATACTAGCTATAGGCATTGAGAAAACTGGATCTTCATCATTAGGAATAGTCAAATAACGAATAAATCCCGAATTAAAAGACAATTCCTGCCTCAAATTCAGGACATATACTCTTACAGCTTCTCCAAGGGTCTCTTGACTGGTTTTTTCCCTGTCGCCTGGAATTGTTTCCTGGGTTTCCAAAAGATCAGATAAATGAACATGCATAATACTGTGTTCTTTTATTTATTTTTTCATTATTATTAAAACAAGTGTTGGAAGCTCCTCGGTTCGTTGTCGCCATTCAATCTCGATCCCGAGGATATAAATCTTTCCTGTATTCATCAGTGCCTGTTTCAACCGATGGAACGCACACAAAGTCTGTCCTTTTCCCGACTCTAGTCTTGTTCTACGAGGGGTCTCACAAAAAGTTCTCGGGATTCGAAGGACGCATGATTGAGCTGAAAAAACAATCGTTGCTCAGGAAAAAAAAATGCTTTGGGGCAAAACAATTCAACCCTGTTTGAACTAATTTTCGTAATTTTCTTTAAAAACTTACCTAAAAATAAATAAATAAATTAGGCGCACATTGCTAATTTTTTCCCAGGTCTGAATTCCCTGCAGAATTCTTGAAATTAGCACAGCAGGAATTCCTGGGGTTGCCTACGGTTCTTCCGAAGAAATATCTCCATTTTTATCATTTTGCCGTCTTTAATGAAAATGGCGGAATTTACGATCAATTGATGGCGGCATTCCTTGAAAATAATACCATGTCAATTTCAAGAATTATAAAGGGAACATTTATTATATCTTGAGCAACATATACAAGGAATCGAAATTGGCGGCAATCAGGCCAAGAAGGTCATGAAATTACAGTAATTCCTATAAAGGGGGAAAAAAATCACACACCATCTACGAGGGGTCCGACGAAAGTTCTCGAGATAGAATTTGAATCCCATGTCAATTTCAACAATTTTGAAGTGCAAACTGGGGTACACGAGAAAAAAATCTGCGAGATGAAAGCCTCATCAGGTGAGCAAAGAAAACAAAATGCTGCCAGATCGAGTGACTTCTGCAAAAAAAGTCTGATAATGTTGTCAAACAGCTAGGGTCGAACTTTTGACAGAATTTTTATTTTATTTTCCACAATGATTATTTTCTTCAGCTCAATCAATTGCAGTTTCTGTTTCTATTCTGAGAACATTTGTTAAACCCCTGGTATGTTTCTGTATGTAAAAACGAGGTGGGAAGAAGAAACGGCCAGGAAATGTTTTCTCCTCTGCCTTTGAGACTTGTAAAAACCTTGGCTGGGTTTATCTTGTCNCACAGAGACTTGAAAAAATATATATGGAGCATTCCTGGCAAGAAAAGATATCACTCCTCCCTTCCCCAAGTCAAAGAACCCAGAATCACGACACTGAGGTTCTTGACTCTTTTCTTCTCTTGAAAAAAATATACTACGAGTCGGAAAAAAAATAAAGATAAACGAGTTGAACTCATTCCATCCAAATAGTGGCTTCGTTCTTCAGGAAAGATTAAATCTGGTTAAAAATTCAAATGGAGCGTTTTTTAAAAAGAATATCGTGCATTTCGAAAGACGGGAATTTCATCAACAATAAATCGCATTTTTCTCCAACGGATTGCCTTGGAACAAAGACAATTGAACTGCTTTCAAAATCTGATGATTCATTCCTTTTCGAAAGGGGAAAATTTTTGAAAATTTTCTTCGCTTCGTATTTCTTCAATTTATAAATTTGAATTTTAGTAAGTTATTGTAGGAACTCCGAAATGAAGTCCAGCTTTTTGTGTGTTGTAAATTTTTTCAGAAACTGTGTTTATATCTAATCACGGTTGAAAATCCGACCATAATCATGAATAATTCGATGAAAAGTGATCTTACCTACCGGGAAAAATAATGATTTTCAGTTTGGAACGGTTTGAAGCTGAAAACAACATTTTGAATGTCTCTTCCAAAAAATAAATACTGCACACGTAAAGACTCCTTCTCCAACGATTTTCTGTGTACTGTATACCGAATCTTTTATTTGTCCATAGGGTTCTTTATACAACATGTCAGTGGGGTTCTCTACAACGAAATTCTCTTTACAACGAATTTTTCTGGTATCTTGAATTTCGTTGCATAGAGAGAGAAAGAGAGAGAGAAAAAATTTCTTTATTTTTCTTTTATATTATGAACGAAAGACAAGTTTCATCTCGAAGGAATGTCTTGCGTGAAAATAAAATTGAAACTTTCGGATTGAAATTTGTTTGAACACATTTTTCGCGTAGAAATGCGCATGCAAGATTTTCGGACTTATTGATGATGTATTATTTTTAATACTAGCTATATAGGCATTGAGAAAACTGGATCTTCATCATTAGGAATAATCAAATAACGAATAAATCCCGAATTAAAAGACAATTCCAGCCTCAAATTCAGGACATATACTCTTACAGCTTCTCCAAGGGTCTCTTGACTGGTTTATTCCCTGTCGCCTGGAATTGTTTCCTGGGTTTCCAAAAGATCAGATAAATGAACATGCATAATACTGTGTTCTTTTATTTATTTTTTCATTATTATTAAAACAAGTGTTGGAAGCTCCTCGGTTCGTTGTCGCCATTCAATCTCGATCCCGAGGATATATATCTTCCCTGTATTCATCAGTGCCTGTTTCAACCGATGGAACGCACACAAAGTCTGTCCTTTTCCCGACTCTAGTCTTGTTCTACGAGGGGTCTCACAAAAAGTTCTCGGGATTCGAAGGACGCATGATTGAGCTGAAAAAACAATCGTTGCTCAGGAAAAAAAAATGCTTTGGGGCAAAACAATTCAACCCTGTTTGAACTAATTTTCGTAATTTTCTTTAAAAACTTACCTAAAAATAAATAAATAAATTAGGCGCACATTGCTAATTTTTTCCCAGGTCTGAATTCCCTGCAGAATTCTTGAAATTAGCACAGCAGGAATTCCTGGGGTTGCCTCCGGTTCTTCCGAAGAAATATCTCCATTTTTATCATTTTGCCGTCTTTAATGAAAATGGCGGAATTTACGATCAATTGATGGCGGCATTCCTTGAAAATAATACCATGTCAATTTCAAGAATTATAAAGGGAACATTTATTATATCTTGAGCAACATATACAAGGAATCGAAATTGGCGGCAATCAGGCCAAGAAGGTCATGAAATTACAGTAATTCCTATAAAGGGGGAAAAAAATCACACACCATCTACGAGGGGTCCGACGAAAGTTCTCGAGATAGAATTTGAATCCCATGTCAATTTCAACAATTTTGAAGTGCAAACTGGGGTACACGAGAAAAAAATCTGCGAGATGAAAGCCTCATCAGGTGAGCAAAGAAAACAAAATGCTGCCAGATCGAGTGACTTCTGCAAAAAAAGTCTGATAATGTTGTCAAACAGCTAGGGTCGAACTTTTGACAGAATTTTTATTTTATTTTCCACAATGATTATTTTCTTCAGCTCAATCAATTGCAGTTTCTGTTTCTATTCTGAGAACATTTGTTAAACCCCTGGTATGTTTCTGTATGTAAAAACGAGGTGGGAAGAAGAAACGGCCAGGAAATGTTTTCTCCTCTGCCTTTGAGACTTGTAAAAACCTTGGCTGGGTTTATCTTGTCTCACATCGGGGCCGTGGCGGGTCGTTGTAAAACCTGGGTGCAGTCGAGAACTATTCACGACTCCGCTGTTTGGTTTGCATAAAAAATTTTAAACTACCATGTTTCCGAGACCCAAAAAATCCTGAGAAGAGCCTCAAGTGACCTTAAAAGAGCCTCGGTACATGAGCTTCGAAGCATCACATAAAAACCACACTTCCAAGTCGATGGATATCATCGTAAATAAATTTTCTGAACTTCAGTCAATGCAAAAATCTGAAAAAAAAAAAAAAAAGCAAAACCTTTGCAAAAAGTTTTATATGCCGAAAGTATCTTTCTTCATCCAGTCCTTCAGCAAATCTCTCGCAACTTCTAAAAAAAAATTATTTTGACGCGTCAGAAAATCACTCTGATTTTGCATGAATGAATAAATTCCCTAGTCATCATAAGACACGCGGAACTAGGACATCCTCGAAATGAACACAACAAAAATTCATTTTTCAAATTTTGCAATTAAAATTTACCCTTCGAATCGTTGTTCAGAAGTGAACAAATGGCACGATACCCATTAATTGTCCCTCTTGAAAACATGAAATATAACGGGTTTCGTCCTTCGCCTCGTCGCAAGAATGGCATGAAAATCCCGTTGTTTTATTTTTAGTTTTTCTTCGCAGTCATATTTTCAAACGGTGATGACAATTCAGCAGACCATTAAACGTAGCTAAAAGTGATATCAACTAGCAAGATATTTAAATCATGATCCTCGAAGACGCTCATTCGAGAAGGAAAAGTCGCACTTGCGAGTGAAAATAAGAAGCCCTGGCCTGAGGCGATGAATTAAGAAAAACGGCCCCGTGTGGCGGTAAAAGTAGCACCAGCTGGTGACTGTACATTTATTCATTCACGAACCTCGGATTTTCCTTTGTCAACCCGTGAAGGTTCGAAAAATCGTTTTCGAAAGCTCATTTGCTAAAATACTGCACCCAATAAATGCCAACAGCTGCTCAGCTGTGGAAACGCTCTGAAAATGTATGCTTGAGTTACTGAAAAAAAAAATCACTAACGTTGGAAATAATCTTTTGGTTATTCGATCACGGAAATACCAATATTTTGTCCTTGATTTTCAATGATGCAGTAGTTGCCATTTTATCGTTAAAAATAGCAGATGATCTTCGTATTTTCGTTAAATTTCAAAGGTAAATGCGTTCTTAACATTAGACGCTGATTTCCTGCAGTTCGAATTTCCTTCTTCGGATTCAACTCTTAAATTTCCCAAGTTTTCGCATTTGGAGAAAACACTGAATAATTTGAAAATCAATAATGACATGTGTTCTGTTAAAATACCCTCAACCAGTAGCTGAGTCAAGAAGGAGGGTGACAAAAAAACGCCATTTTAAATTTTGAAGGGTATATTCGTGAGGATATTGCCCTATTTTTGGGAACATACAGTTTTTTATGAATAAATGCTTACTTTACAAATCTGTTCTCTGCTTCTTTCAGCTCACACTTGAGTGGGATGGCTATATTTTTAGAAAAATTTAGAAACAAATATTCCGAGGTAAGAGAATAGTATTTCACATTTTGAACATCCTCCCTTATTTTATTCAAAAAAGGAAGACATTTTGGGAATTCTTCACATATATTTTGTGAAAGCCCTTCAAATCTATCACCAGTTTCCAAAAACATGCCAGTCCCACTTTCTGAAGGAATCATGTATTTTTTTCTGAAATGTTGGATAGACAATGGCAGTGGAAATTATCTGATAAAGTTGGGTTTCCTCCTCATAACACTGCAGACAAATTTTCCCCTGCTGAATTGAATAACTAATTTTTCTCATCCTGAGAAACCCTTTTCAAGCCCACCTTTCTAATTTGTTGAAGACAGTCCACATAAATTTCTGTGTTTTATTGCTTCATAATTTTTTGAAAAAAAAAATCATTCACCTTTTAAATGCCTGCCATGAAGTCTTCCAAGTTTCAATAAAGGAGAACTGTTCAGTCTGCAGAAATTTTATGAAACTTTGCCAGTCTGCAGAAAATTCTTGAAAAATTTACTGGTCTGCAAAAACTTTTCATGGAAATTTGTTGGTCCACAGGTCCAAAAAGGTTGGGCAACACTGTTTTGAAACATGTCAGATATCCAGAAAGCTTTCAACATATCTGCAGCAAATCAAAATACTATACCTTCATCAGCAACAGTCTATTTGTCATGCTTGAATCCGGCACAACTGAAAATCATTTTCCTTTTTAACACGTTTTTATTAACTTGCTTTCTTGTCCGTTTGTTTGTCTGGATCAAATTTTGCAACTCAAATTTTAAAAACATGGTTTTTTAGATTAATTTTTTAATCTACTAAATTTTTTTTTTCATATTTATAGGCTCAATCAATGTCAAGGTATTGATGATGAGTCGCTTATCCACAACGCATCAGATGAATTCATATACATAAAACGGTGATATTTGTGTCCCAGATTTATGTGTTTGAAAACGATTCACGAAATTTCCGCCATACATGAGTGATTCATGGGGGGGTGTTGTGATGATGAAGAATCGAACCCAGACACGTTTCCCAGTTGCAACACGCTCCGTATGGCGTAGACGTGACGGGACACGCTGGGCAATATGACGCAAGGAAAAACTCTCGGGGCACGCAGAGCTGGAAATAGCTTCTTTTTTCCACCATGAAGTCTCACAACATATCTCACTATTTATATAGAAGAACAAAGCCGACATCTGCGAGGAATTCCGCAAGAAAACACTCTGACATTGAGTAAACATAATCTTCATCGTCGTACTACGGAATTATGAAATTTCTGAATCGTTGTTTCTTCGACTGCTGAGTGCCAAAAAACCATTTACTGGAGTCACAACAGTACGCCGGTAATTTTTCAATTCTGCACAATTATTTTAAATGTAAAATATGACCCAAGAAAACAAGTTGGAATATCTTTTCGTGAGTCTCGTACAGGAACTGATACTCGAGAAAAAGCGGACAGCTAGAAAGTGTGTAAATAAAATTCCGTTGGATTCATGCATACGAAATGCTCAGTAATTACAGGACAAGGATGTGAGGCATTCAGTGTATGACTTGCATTTCATCTGAATGGATCAGAAATGCTTCTATACAGTTGTTCACGAGGACTTCTCAACAGTTTGAGTGCATGCATTTGTTGAAATCGTTGTGAGACTTTCGAGCGAACATGAAAGGATTCATAAAATATTAATTCACTGTGGAAACCAAAGCGTGTTTCAGGAACTCATCAGTGTCATTCCCACAGGACAGAAAGAAGCAAATCAACCACAAACTCTCCCAAGCACTTTGGGAAATGTCATGCAAATGTTCTGCAAAGCGAAAAAAATTTGTTCCCAAAAACCCCCATCAATATATTAACATCATGAGACACATATTGGGAGTTCTGCAAACTGCAAAATTATCTGGAAAAATGTTGTGTAGTTGAACCTTAATAACTCAAAACCTCCCTAAGTTGAATACCTCTCTAAGTCAAGTTTTTGCTGGTCTCCCTCTGAATCCTCTTAGAAAACATGCATTAAAACCTCCCTAAGTCAAAGACTTCCCCCTCAAACCTCTGTAAGTCAAATTTTCTGTGGCCTGTTGGCTATTATTTCTTTACACAAGAAAAAAATTCAATAAAAACAGACATTGATGTGTTTTGAAAGGAATTGAAGGACTTACGGTATTTACTCAAGTACCCGGCGCCCTCAAGTAAGGAGCGCACAGGGGTTTTTCAGTTCAAAATTTGGCTAAAATTGTATCTCCGACTAAGACGCGCAACCCATTTTTAGGGAATCTAAAAGCACAAAATTTCGAAAATAAAAACACAAAATTTCGAAAATAAAAATAAAAAATTTGACTTTTTGATGCAAATTGAATGTGAATCTGATCAATTTTCAAATTTTTCAGTAAAAAAAAAACGTTTCCTTGGTACATTTGTCACAAATTTCTCCATTATAATCAAGTATAATTAACACACAACTTCCTAAAACTTCTTGAAAATTTTGTACCCGCTTATGACGCGCACACCCCTTTTTTTTCTTCTGAAATTTTAGAAAAAAGGTGTGCATGGTACTTGAGTTAATACGGTAATACATTGTGCAATTGAACCACTGCCTCCAATAAGTTCAGCTTATGTTGAGGAATTAATCAAGCCAACATAAAGAATTGAACCATAGCACAGTGGAAGAAAATGGTAAGAAATAACAAGGCAGGACCAACAGCCAGTTTGCAGGCAGGAATATGTAATTTAGGGGGCCTTAATTATATATCCCTATAGTTTGATTTGTCTGGTTCAATCACAGTTCACAATAAATCACAATGAAACACAATACATACATAATGCGTCACGTTGAATGCATTAATGCAACACGCATTCAATGAATACAGTAAATTTGTGCACACAAATTTAGGATGCAGTAATCCAATGCAATAATACAATAAAAAGAATTAGGGCTGAATTGTTTGAGGGATGTTTAGTGTAAGAGCTAAATTAAAGGACTGATTATTGGGAAGGGAAAACAATGAGTATACAGTATATGATTTTGTGGTATGCCTTGGTCAGATAAGCTTACCAAGGCACTCAACTTTCTCCCACACCTGTGATTGGCTGGAAAAGTGGGCATAAAATGAGTCATGATGGTTTTATTTTACTTTGTGCATTATCTGTTCCCTGGATCTACAAAGGAAAATGAGACCAGAATTCAGGTCCTGGGACCAGAGCTTCCTAGGTCCCAGTTTTGGTTCCTCAACAGTATCCCTTCAACTCAGTTAGAAAGCAATTTAGCCCCTGATTATCACCATTTACCATTTTGGGCAATTCTTCCATGTTTACCAGAACAAACGGGCTTTGTTTTGTAGCTCAAACCTCTATAATTTTAAATCTCTCTAAGACAAGCTTTTTTCTGGTCCCTTGAAATTTGACATAGAGAATTTCAAGTGCAGCATTTTCCACTGAGCCTTTAATAAATTCTTTGATTATTGATCCATGATGTATTCAGCAGAAGGAAACAGCAGCGAGCGTACTAACGTAATTTTAAAATTCAGAATTGAAGGCATCAAGGATTGGAAACTCGAAACCCTTTTCAGAATTTATGCGATGGACATGATTCATCATCAAATTCGGGAAACGTATTTCTACGACAACTCTAATTTGAAAATGAATTTTGAAAACTATTGTATCACTTCACTATTCAGTTGAACTCGAATCTCTCACGTCGAGCAAAAGCCACTTTGATTTCAATTATTCAATTTGAATTTCATACGACCAATAATTCCAGGTATTCTGAAATAGAGGTTCATGTAGGAAATCATTGCCGATGCACATCGTTGTTTTTTTTTTATCCCATTTCCAAAGCCTGGTATTCCAATTTTTACACGAATTATTAACTAAATGGAGGATCTGACAGTAATCAATCCAATTTCAAAAAAATCACGGGAATTCATTGCGAAGAAAACCTAGGGAACTATCAGTCGAATTAATCAGGATTGAAAACCGTATTCACACAAATATTTTTTTATCTTGATATTGATTGAGAAAAAAAATCACTATCCACCTTAACTCAGCCATCTTAAATTAATTAGATTGTACGATTTATTCGATCAAAACAAATTTATAGATGAAACCTGAGTCTCAAATTCAATTTCATTGTTACTCATAACGAAATATCAACTTGAAGATCACAAGAGTTATAATCCTAATTTCAATTCGAAAACCAGGTGGATTCAATTATGGTACGAAATAACCAAGGTCAGAATCAACCGGCTAATCTAATCTGATTATTCACATGTAATTGATTGGAATTCAACTTCATTATGCATTTGCATGCGAAATATGTTTCGTTTTTGGAGCAGAAAATTATAAGGTTTCATGTATTTTTGGAAGTAAGTTCATTTTTTTCTATTTTAATGCGAATAAATAAAAACGAAATAATCAAGCGGGACTATTTCTTAATTTCACGCCAAAAACAGGGTCGATCAATTAGGAGATGCATCAAAATTTTTTCGTGATCAATAATCAGAGTAAAAAACTAAAAAATTATGTTCGGAATATCTTGAAAATACAATCAGAAATATGGAAGGCATGTCTTCTATATGATATTCTTTATTTTTGCGAAAAAGGAAAAATTGACCTTCAATCAAAGACCCACTCGAATCAAATTCCTCTCTTCTTCCCACCTTGCCTGTGCCAAAAAAAAAAACCAAAAACGAAGAATGTCACGAGGAATTTCCAGCTCATTGACAGCTTCGAATGGAGAATGGAAGCAAATAAGGGCATGTACAGGGATTCTTTTGTACGAATATCCGTGTAACGAACTCCATTCAGACCGGGATAAATGACTCGAAATCGTTTCGCTCTCTCGCAATCTCCACTAAAATGAAATTTATCGGACACGAATGCACGGGTTTCTCTGGTGGAAGGTACACCAGCTAACATGACACGGGGCTTCCCAAAAGTCTTTGCCAAATCGTGGACAAATTTTTCAGTGAAAACAAATGAAACCCGATGGTTTAAAAAAATATTATACTGAACCATTGAGTTGAAAGGCATCCAGAAATTACTTTGTTCTTCAATGTCTACCCAACTTGAAACAAATTGAATACTTTACTGTATATTGACTTTATTTTTTTTATATTTTTGGAAATAACCTGCCTGTTTTACTGTTTTTTCCCCAGCATTTGAAGCATCGAGTTCTCAGCAGATTTCTTCAACAAGTTGCACGTAGATTGCACATCATAAACTTGAATGATTTATGAGCACAGAATTGCAGACAAAATTTTGAAAAACCGTGTGGTAACTGATGTAAGATTAACAAAGAAAGCTTAGATAATTATTCTGTTTTCTTGTGGTTTTTGTGACAGGCAACTTCAAAATATATTCAAGCTCTCATTTTTGCCGGAAATATTTCGTATACAAAATACATGCTGAATTAGTTCGCGTATGAAGTCATTCCCATCGAAATTCTACTGTATGTCCTTATAGACCAAGAATAATTTGTTACAGATACATTCATAAAAAAACAAGGCTCGTCAACTCCACTGTTGAATTTTTATTTGTGGTTCGCATGACATCGAAGAAACTTCCGCAGAAACATTTGGACCATTTGACAATAAGCGTTAATTTTGTCGCCTTTTCCCGTCTTTCATAATTTTTCCCTTCGTCAACGGTATGTGTCAAAAAATATCCAAACAAATCCTTTTGACACCAGCTTCTGTGTTCAGTCGAGCAAACACATAGAGACCGTGTTTCTGTCCAGTTTGCGTTCATACATCATGTTTTACCCAGGGGAAGCTGCGGTTATTGTTGTTGTACCTCGATGGTATTTTCACCCAAGGACACTTGAAAGGCTTGTGACAGCTAAAAAAAACGCGAGAAACTATTTTCTAAATATCATGAGCGTTTATTCCCAAAGAGCACGTAAATCAGAATTGCATTTTCATTTAATAAATGCGCAAGAAAAATAGTTTTACATTGCAAAGAGACCACTTGGAAGTTTCCGAGGCAAATGCTAAAATCCGCCAAAAATTAATCAAAAATATTTGAAGATGTGTTTCAATGTTTGCATATCAAACTTTAATTCTTGCTGGCATTGAAAAAAAAGATTTACTGTGTACGCTTATTCATCAATTGTAACAACGACTTTTTTGTTGTCAGCTGAATGTTGAAATAAGAATCATGATAATTCTAGCCATGTGAAATTCATATGAATCTTGAGAGTAAAAAAAACCCCTTGGTCTCCTCAATGTTATTTAACTAACTGGCATAAGGTAACTTTTGTGCATCAATATTGAATTCCAACAGGCATTGAAAAAAGCTTACTATGCATATTCATCAATTATCCCAGCAATATTTTTATGTCTCAAATTGGTATGAACAAATACACAATCCTTGGTCTCTTGATTGCTAAATGAGCAACTTCTTTCTTTGTAGATAAATGTTCAACCGAATAAGAGACTTGTATCTCAGAGATTTAGTTTGTTTTCCATGTGCTTTCAAAACATACAAAGAATAATCTGATGAGAGACTTTGGTGAGTGTTTGTATTACTTTGTATACACCCAGCAACATCTAATATGTTGCACAGCAGAGGAACAGCAAGAATGTTTTGCAGTAAAGTTTAGTAACATTAAGCTTCTTTCAGCAGTATCAACACCTATATTTATAGATTCCAGCCAACAAGCTTGAGGGATCTGTGTCGCAACCAATTTGGATTGGTGCTGACATAATTTTTTGCACATTAAACAAAAGAAATGGAAATTATGTAGAAAGTTGTTTCAGGTAGCAATGGAATGAAGAATAGAGTTGTGCACCAAATGTAACAAAATGGAAATAACCAGGGATTTTTTCCAAAAACTGTTCACATTGCAGTAATAACAATATGACTACAATGTTTCTTGAAACAAAAATCATGGTCATTTTTAAAACTTTTTTCATAAATGATCAAGATTATCATATTTTAATACTAGTTGTCATCCTTGTGCATCATAAAAGCCTCAGTTGAGTCATTATTTCCTCAAGAACACAACAAGCAACCCAGCAGAATTCCAAGATTAATACAAGCAATGAATCATCAATAGAAAACCTCTGACTTGATTGATGTTAAAGAAGAAAGCCCTCCACACTTCATCCAAGCAACACCCAGGATATCACCAGCATTTTTTTTTTTTTTTTGGCCAGCAGAAGATGGGTTTTCTAATCCTTGACACACCAAGCTCCGGGGTTCCCGGAAGGCAAATCGCTTCCGGAAAATTCACGATTGACTGAATTCCCCTCAGGCGATGGTCTACGCACGTGGAATGAATATTATCTGGCATGAAATTCTGCCTACAGACATTTACGAGTGCCCTTCTTGGGTTGAAACGAGTGAAACTAGTTTCGAGAAAGCTGTGAAAAGTAGGATAATGCGGCATTCCTTTGGGTGTATGGTTGCCAATTTTTGTAGAATTCTCTTCTCGAAACAGCAGAAAAAATGCCGCGATAAAAATAAGTAATGGGGAAACGTTTCCAAGATATCAAGTCAAAATCAATACTAAATTTTGAAGAAAAAAAACTGGACTCTTATGTCATAGATATAAATTTTTCGTATAATTAAGGTCCATTCGAAAGCTCTTCAAAATTTTAAAAAAATCAAAACATGCAAAATATTCATCAATTCTAGACCATTTGAAACTGCAAAATGCTAAATTAAAACACACTCATTTCTCAAGAAAACATCATCAATCCGCAAAAAAAAGGCACTGTCAATTTCATGTGGCATTTAATTTTTTCCAATGCCCGTGTTGGTCATAATAATGTACTGTGAGTATCTTACGTAGAGAGTTTTGACTTTTTAATCATTCACTGAATTCAACCCAATAATGAATTCCATTCTATGAATTACATAGAAAATTTACAATGAAATCAATTCCATTGCCGTCTGTCCAGATGTATTTGTAAAACATGAAAAGGTAACGCACACTCAAATATTCGCAGTCTTCGACAATGAAAAGATCTCGGCAGAATCGAAAAATCTTGCAAAACTATTTCTATTACTCATTTCCAATGCTCTCTCTCTCTCTCTTGAAAATTTTTCACATCCGTGGCTGTATTTCCAGTCGTGAAAATTTTCGTTCGGGTTTCGCGAGGAATTCCCAATCAGCGCCACCAAAAATAAAAAAGGGAGGCGATTTTGAAATCATGAAGCCCTCGAACCCGAATCGGATGATTAGTATTGATCGTGAGGAACGGTCAACGAAAAGTTTATTGCGAATCTCGGACCCGTTATTGGCACTTCCCGCGAGATTGCGATCCGACCTTGAACAGGTAGCAGACGAATTTCGCCCGCAGAAAGGAAAACCTGTAAAATCTCGAAAAGAGGGAACGAAGCAAAAGTCGAATGGAATTGAAGAGAAAAGATTTCAGATTTTCCGCCCTTGAGATTTGAGGAAATGTGTGAAAAGAGAGGCTCACACTTTTTTTCGCCAAAAAAAAAGGAGGATGGAAGAAAGGAGGTACGATATCTGTGAAATCTCGTCGTAAGACCTCCGTTTCATTTTCAACAACAAATAATATTTAAAAATTGAGATAATTCTCTTATTCCTTTCACAGCATTGCAAAAGTTAGGATTAGTTCAAGTTTGGTTCGATTGAAAGACTCGTCCATAATTTAAAAACGCACCTCAATTGTTTTGTGTGTCACGTAATTGAAAACCATTTCGCTTCTGAGAATGCAACGCTTCTACTTTGTATTCCAAATTTTAAAAATGGCTTGATATTTTTTAAATTCCATTCATGATTTAAAATGCCGTTAAAATACTCAATGGCGAGATTAAAACTATACATCTTGAACCCTGGACTTTATGCAAAATCGATTATTTTTATTTCAGACCTTGAGGTTATATTTACAAGAAATCCGGGACTCAAACGAAATACTCGCTGATTTTTTTTTGTGCAAGATTTGGTATCCAACGATTCATTCAGGCCTGAAACATGGAATTGCATTTTTTGGCACGTGAAATTTCGCTTCTGCTTTTTAGTGTGTCCTTTGTTTCAAAACCGATTTTCGCCTCAGGAAAATTCCAATGTTAGCGAAGATGGAAAGCACTTGATGACGCGCAATTTCCTTGCATGCATGTAGAAATCCCCTGAAAATGTGCACACTAAAGCACATAATATTGCAGAAGAAGCGAAATTTCGCTGATGAGATGAAAAGAGCAGGCATATATATACACACCCGTCAGGGAGAAGTGAGAACCCCGAACCCTGGCTCTTTTTCGCCTCAGGGGAAGGTTAAAGTCGTCCATCTCTCGAGAGATAGGAAGGAAGAGTTGAGTGTGCATAGAAGGCACATGTATACGAGGTACGTTATTTTGCTTTGGTATACTGTACCCATCTATGCTGACAAGTCTCACGTGGGGCATCGATTTCCTGGCCAGGAACTTTCGGGTCTCGCTGATTTATCGACCGGAAGTTTCATAAATGAGTGGGTACATGGGGGAAAACAAGTGTCACAACCCCACGGACAATCGTAGGGGATTCTTGCATTTATTCGTTTCCATTTAATTTTTTACTCATCTTTGTTGGCAACGGGACAGAACATGCATCAATGTCATTTTGTTGAACAAAATTAGGATCAATGTCCTTGGTTTTCCCGTTTTTCGTGGTTTTCTGGGCCATCTGGATGCAAGATTTATCAAGAACTTGAGAGCGAGGTACAGTACTTGAAATCCACTGGGTTATTTTTGGGCTTAAACTTTGAAAGCTACAAAAATAGTTCATCTGGGGACAATGTGGAGCACACAACGGGAACCAACAAAATTAATTTAAAATTTTTTTAGTTAATTGCTGAAGTTTATTTGCGAATTCTTGAGATTAAAAAAAAGTGTCCCTCAAAGATCCTCTTGAACATACTATGGTCTTTGCGAATGTTTCAGGAAAACCAATAGAAAATAATATTTAAATTTGCATTTCAAGTCACTCACTGCTGTGAAGAGAATGCACATAGAAAACCCAGTGAAGGTTTTACCTCTCTGAAACTTTTACCTAAAATAAGAAGCAGTCTTTGGACAACCTTCATTTCTTCCTTCTTCTCTTCACATATTTTTTCAAGTCTGTGTTTGGGTTTGTGCAAAAATTCTTTTTTTTCATTTTTTCAGTGGTTTCAGTGAACTTTTCCTCATCAACTGGGTCATTACATTACCATCAATACATTTTTCTGAAAAACCTTCAAAAATATTCAAAGTGTCAGTTTCTAAAAAGAAATTGTTCACAGCCATGAACCAGTTGATTGCCTGTGTTTTATTTGTTCCACTCTGCTGTTATCATCAACTTTGTCTGGGTTCTTTCACTTGAATTGCATTGAACAGCAAGCTTTATTTTCTGCTTTTCAGCATTCACAAGGATCAAGTAACATTCCCAAATCCAAACTGACTCTCCTTCCCACCCACAATCATCCTCTATAATCACATTCCATCACATCAGAATGGAAAACAGAGGAATAAGCTGCACATGGATATTAAAAGAAAAACAAAATACATCCCGAAGTGTACAGTTCCACACCTGATGTAAATACATACACTTTATTCCCATGCCTGATGACAAAAACAAAATATTGGCCATACTAATTGCAGCTTAAGGCAATTACTACCAATTTGCTGAACCCAAATTAAAGCACAAGGTGTTCAGCCTGCTCACAGATGATGTTTAGTTGATTGAACGATTGGAAGAGAATCTTTGATGAGGAATCATATAAAGTTAAAAGTTCATTTTGGTACTCTAAGCTTTTGGAAAGAGTCTTTTAATGCCCAGTGAATGCATGAAGACCTTACATTTGTGTATTTTCTACTTGTGATTCAAAACAAAGAGTTTTCAAAATTTCATGGTAGGAGGGTCTCCAAGGAAAAAAAAAACTCATGCCCAAAATAAGGCGCTTCATTGAGTCTACAATATTTGATAACTCCATCATAATCAGTTCAAGGTCTTGTTTTTGTCTTCGACTACAATAATATTATTCATAAAGCAATTGCGTGCGTATAGTGCATAAATTTAATTCAAGATCTTTATCAGAATTGCGAGCATATTAGCTGCGGCGGATCAACTGAGAAATTTGCACAGTACTTGCGTGCAAGAAAAAAACTAATTAATTATGAAAATGACTGGAATGCCTACTTGAAATGCGTTATTCTTGAACCCACTTCGCAAAAAAAAAAAAAGAATATGAAAAAGAAACGAGTTCCTCGACGCACTTGGCGACTTATTCCCTGGCATTCGTGAGCCGAAAAAAAAACAATCCTTCTTGGAATGGGGCCTGGGTGAAGAGGTTCTCCTCTGTTGTTGTTGTTGTTCTTCTGTTCCTCTTTCTATTTAAACAAGAGAGAAAAAAAGGAAGAAGAAAAGATGCTTTTTGAAGGGAAAATTTGGTTCAAGTGAACTCCGTTGTTACATTTGCAGGCATGAGGCATTTCCTTGGCGAGGGTTCAATCAACCGCGTCTGTCTCCTTTCTTTTTTCTTTCTCTCTTTATCTGTATAAGAAATAGCCACGATGAGGCGATTCGCGGATTCGAGCTCGCAAACTTTATTTGCAATCATGCATGCGAATTTCCCCGCGGCGGAATTCCTGAAGGAGAATCTTCCGAGGCTTTCCTGGAAAAGGGAAATTTGCATATGGAACTTCGACATTTGTATGCTAACTTCATTTCCGTCGCTCACTTTCAAGATTCGGATTTTCAAGAAAATGCTCTGGGGGTAAAAAAAATTTGTTTTGAATATTCCTACAATGTCAGTCAAGAAATATTTTTACTCATCATGATGATCCTACTCGAATCTAAAAAACCATCCGAGCAGTAGTGATTATAATTTAAATTCAATGGGTTGATTCTTAATAGCCAATTAATATATAAAAATATCTTCTTCCTCCAATCAGTTACAGTAGAATCTCGTCACAGCGAAGCGCTTCGGACCTTGAAAAAGCTTCCTTGTAAATGTGTTGGAACGAAATCAATTTAAGATGGTGGCAATTGGACAGGAACCACAAAAAAAAAATCATTATGACGAAATTACCTGTAGCTAAATTTTAAATCAATGAGACAAATGCTATAGTATAAAAAATTAAAAATGTATTCATACACGAACCGTCTCACAATAAATTCCAGGGGATTAAAATATATATAAATATTTACTGATGAACTTTACACGAGTACAAATGCTAACAGCAATGGAAGCGTGAGTAACAATTCAAACAGGATACAGTACTAAACAAAGTACTTAGGAACTCAAGACAAGTATTGAAAACACGACATCAGTTTACGACGAAATTAAACTTCAAAAATACTTGCAAGTTTATTTCCCTTCAAATCCAATCGAGTAATAGTCGTTCACAGCGACGACTTTTCCTGAAACTTCGCCAAAAAAAAAGCGAAATGAAAAAAAAGACTCGTGTTCACTTGGGAGGAAATTTGCTGTCGCAAAGAGAATTTCAGGTCTAAAAATAAGAAACCTTTCTTGTCGGGTTCCCAGCACTAAAGCAGAAGAGCATCGAAGACAATGCGGGGGATTCGTGAATAATTGAAGCGTGTCTCGTAAGTCGTAACAAACGGGAATTTCGCCCAAAGCTCTTCAACATGTCCGAGTGCTTCTCGAGAATTAAATCAGCGCTACGAGGTTTGAATAACAACTCGAGTGGCCCAAAAATTAACAAATTTTATTCTCAACATTAATGTAGGGAAGAAAATTTCGATTTAAGGAAATACCAAGGGTATACTGTACTTCAGAACAGGTTTACTTCAAAGTGCACAAATTCTCGGGAATTTTTTTAATGCAGTGAAAAATTTGTCATCCGAAACATGTAGCAAAAATGCTGATTCGAAAATCGACGCAGGAAAATATGTTATAAAACATAAATACGGAGAGAAAACCTTTTTTCAAAACAAGAAAAAATTCGAATTCATTAAAATCGAAATTTAATTTGATAATAGCATCGAAAATTATCTTCGAAAGCCCCCTTAAAATATTTTCACCTTTTGAAAAATGATTCCATGAGCCACAAATTCCAAAGCACCGTTTGATTGTTTTTTTTAAACAATGGCGACCTTCAAATTTTCTGAATTTTCCGCACGGTCTGAAACCCTTGATGATAAGAATGTAAATGTACCACGAGAGTCGTTTTCAACATGTACTGTATATTGGCACTGATTTGGCCAACTAATGGCACATGAAATCATTTCACGATTAATTGGTCATCAAATTCACGAAAATATTTCGCAATACAATGAGCATCATCCGCTCAAAAATGAAATTGATCTCGTCGATCCTGATGAATTTTTCGCAAAAACGTCAAATAATCCTGCAAATTCGTAAGACATTTTAAGAGTAAGAAAATATTTTTTAATTCAATACGCATCAGCTGCTTTAAAATGAAACTGTTCTCTTCATTTATGTTTCACAAAAACGTCAAATTGTCCTGGTTTTTTGAAAGAAATGTAAGAAATAAGAAACTTCTGAGAGTGAGAAAATATTCCGCACTACAACAAGAATTTGGAATCAGCTCCTCCAAAATGCAACTCTTCTCGTCCTTATTGACGTTCCACAAAAACATCAAAATTGAT